>CAKNYM010012879.1:0-37117 GCA_932195095.1 Andricus curvator | reverse complement strand
CAGCTCGATATTTTACTTCTTTTAAAAGTTCTCAGGTACAAAAAAAATTCATTTAACTGATAAAGTGAGGTCGGCAATATAGGTATTTCGCTGTGTCACATGCCCTTAATATCTGTAGAAGATAACAGTATTTACAAAGTACTGTAGTAAAATGATGCGCAGGGACCGTGCGCACCGAATTACTAACTGGTTAGCAAAATATGCTACAGTGAAAATAGTAAAAAATATAAACACGTGTTGCTAACTTTCACACAAGCCTACCTACACACATTCTACATTTAACGTATAATTCACATTTATTTAAATTAAGAATTGACAACATTAGAAATTACATATATGTATATATTCTTAAAAGATAGTTTTATATTATAAAGCTGAAACAGAAAAATCGGGTTAGAAGAAAACGAAGCTGGCGGGAATCGAACACGCGTCTCCGGGACAGCAGTCGGGCGATGATCCATCTACCTATAAGACATTTTGAGACTCAGAATGAAAACTTCTATATGACCTAAATGATAGAAAGTTTATTGGTTCTAATTTATTTAATCCTTAATTGATTAATATTGATGATATTTTTATAATTTTAAACAACAAAATTTTTAATGTAATTAAAATAAGTAAATTTTTTTTTAAATTACGTTTTTTTGCGGATTTTGAATTGAAATATAAATTTAATGTCATTTTCGCTACCTAAAAATAATTCTAAATTGTAAATCTTCAAAATTAAATTATTTTAAATGTAAATGAAATGTAGGTAGAATATTTATTATAAATTTAATTATTTTTATAACAAAAAACACAATTAAAAGTAAATTTAAAGCATATATTTATATTTCAGGAATACAACATTTTGAAAATTCTTTACGCCACAGTAAAATCTTAACCTCCAATCCGTTGATCGGCGATCGACACACGTCGGATGCACTCGGCTGCGCTCGGTCCAAGGCTCGATACCGTCTGCTAAATCAGTTAGTAATATTTGGGACCAATTTTAATAATTGGTATTAACCTTTGTTACAAAAAGTAGAAAATGTCCATAATACACATCGTGTTCCTACAGACAATAGTAATTTCTTCTACATATTTAGTATATTATGTTATTTAAAATACTTATTACTTTTATTCTTTTTGTACAATTTATTAATTTCTCTACTAATTTTTCCTACATCGGATTCTACTACAGAAAATAGTAAGGCTTGCTATTACCAAATAGGAAATCTTCTTATAAAAATAGTATAACTTATTATTTATGTATTAAAATGTCGAAATTTAAGCATTTTGCCCCCATTTGCTATCCGTTTTAGTAATTTTTCTAACCTAAAGTTTCTCAGTGTATTATCGATTGCCATCCTGTCCAACGCGTAACGCAAAATATTGTCCCAATTGTACCGTTTTGACTATCTCAGATATAATTAATTCTTAAAGTTCACAAAAACCTTGTTTACAATAAAAGAACTTATCAGGAGTCTCATAAATAATTAACCTACATTATTAAACTGAAATTCGTGTGATATAAAAGTCTAAGAAAGAGAACACACATTGAAACTTTTTTAAAGTTTACTGAAGTCAAAAGAAACATATTTAAAATGAAAACAAAAGCTTATACTTGATTTTATATTTTTGGATTCACTTATCCCAGAGGTACTGCTATCCCAAACGTTTAATAGCTATTTACTTGACAAGTGGCGAAAGTAGGCAATTACAATACTTTTCACATCGAGTCTGACGAATTCGATTTTCGAAGCGAATTGTGTCACTTTGCGTCAGTGGCGTAAACGGCCTGAGCACAATTGTAAACTAACCTGTTATCTATAATAGATCGCGTTTAGAGCCTTTAGGTTTTATTTTTCATTGTGCATTACCTCGTGTGACACAGTGAGGTTAAAAACCCACGATTAATTCAAGTCGAGTTTTCCTTAGGTTTGTTTTATTTAGGATTATTTACTTTATTCCACTCCCGAGGAGTGGAGTAATAGCTATTTACTTGTCAAATACAATACTTTTCACAGCGAGTCTAAGGAGAAAGTTCGATTTTCGGAGTGAGATTCTCAATAAAAAAGTGAATTTGTTTATTTACTTGCGCGTGGCTAGACCTGGTGTGAATTGGATGATGTTATAATGTAGTCTCCAATCGCATTTAGAGTGTTTAGGTTTTAGTTGTAATTGTGCTTTACGTCGTGTAACAGAGTGAGGTTAGAAAACGACGATCAATGTAAGTCGTATTTTCTATACGTCTCATTACATTGTTCCTTTGGCTACTTTACAACCTCTAGAGGTGTAAAGTAGCATACTTTACAAACTCTAGAGGTGTAAAGAGAGAAGCTCAGAAATCGGCAACTTTCCAGAGTCTACGGAGGCACGGAAAATTGAACTTTCCGCAGACGTGCTGTGAAAAGTAACTTTAAACAACTCCTCGGAAATTGGCTATTTTCGCGAGTCTTCGAAGACGCCGAAAATCGAAGTTTCGCGTGACGTGATGTAAAAAAGCGTTTACAGTTCGGCCATTAAATTGGCTAATAACGTTTTTTCTACACGTACCGAAAAGAACCGGCTATTCGTACCGAAAATTTTTCCCTGGAATTCATCTTGAAAAAATGCAGCTATCCGTACCGAAATTTCGATACATGTAGCAACGGCCTTTTTTTAATTTATTCAAGATGTATGGCAGTAAAAGTTGTTTAGGTATTTACTGTTTACTTTTTTCATATTTGCTGCAATCGCAAATAATTTCCAGTTTCCAATTTGACCCTTAAATTTGAAAAGCTTCTCGGAACATTCCATGCTCAAAAGTTAAATCGCAACCTCCCTTATTTCCAAGCTTAAAATCTATTTACACGGGAACCTGGATTGAATTACGGTTTCGGGCATGGCTTGCACTGGCCTTGATGTTATTTCCAGTCGCTGCGCTGCGGGTGGTCACGCATGGCTGAGCAAGCTTCTCTCGACTCCGCGTCTCCTCTCTCTCCGAGGTTTCTAATTCCAGGTTCCAGTGTATTGAATATTTCAAATTGGAAATAAACTCCAATTTGAAAGTCATAGATTTTCAAAGATTATTGGCGAGTCTCAAAATTCTTTTTTGTCTAATGTTAACTTGACCGAAATTCATTTCACCGACAATTTGCGACTAACAATATAGCCTAATAAATTTCGAATGGCCATTTGGCATAATTTTTATTTTTCCGGATTACCATTTTTCCTGATTCGGAAAAATAAAAATTATGTCTAATATGCTGATTCGGAAAGATTAAAATTCGGGAAAATAAACATTAAGGAATGTAGAATTTGGGGAATATTCAGGTGCCTCACCTATGTAATAATTCAAATTAGAGTTTAATTTAATTAGTTTCATTCTATAAGATTTTTTAATATATTTTTATTTTATTTTCTAAAAGTCTCTAATTTTTCTGGAATGGAGTAGAGTGAGGTCTGGAAAAAAAATGGTCTGAAAAACACCTGACAAAACGTACACTTTGGAAATTGAAATTCTGTAGCTACCGTGAATCATTTAAAATATTGATACAGGATTTTTCCGTAAATCCAGTCAATGTGCGAAAGTATTTTTGTTTTCGAATCATTTATTCCTGATTTATTTTGTAAAAAGTTCAAAGTTTCCATTTCATAATTTATAAAAAAATTAAAAGGACTTTATCGAAGGAACTGGAAGTTCCACAGGAATTGAATCGTCATCCAATTTACGTCTTAGTATTATTTCTATAAAATGCCAGATAAGAGTCTGATTGCTCTAACAGCGATAAATGTATCTACCCAAGAAGCAAATATAGCCGACCTATCTTTACGAATAATCGATTTTTACCGATCAGCTGGAATCCGTTTGCCAGAAAAGTGTTAAAGCGGTACTGATAGGAGGTGTTGATAAATTGTATCGCAGGATCGTATATAAAAAGAAAGTTTCACGAGCACAGTGTACAAGTAAAAGGTAACCATGAATATAGATAGTTCAATTTGCGATAAAATTCATGCGATCTTCGTATTTGTTTAATGACCTATAAACGCATGCTATTTGAAAGGCAAATAAAAATGGCACGCTATTGACAAGCTGCAGACCAGAAACGTCCCACCGAGATTCTAATAAGCTACATACTATAAGCAGCGATTGATCAAGATCACTGTGTCGTATTCTCGTGTTTAGGTCCTGATGTGAGAAACTGGTTTGCGACGTTTATACCTAGTGTTGATCGAACAGTGATCTTTGTTTTGCGTTTATACAAGCTAAGGAGACAATAGTTTATTTTCTCAGGTTTTACTTACAGATATTTTATTCATTACTCAGTTAAGCACTTCACATATTTTAGTTCACTATTAAAGTGGTTTGTAGTCTTCTTTGTTCTGCAAAGTCAGTTTATATGATTAATAATAATCCTAAATTTAAATTTTATATTAAATTCACCTGCACTTAAGGACGAGATATTTTGTCTAAAATTATAAAGATATATTTTGGAATTTTTCCAAGTAGCATCGCGACAGAAAATTCAACAAAGATATTTTTCGGATTTTCTCCGAATATTTCTAAATCGGCCGATTTGAAACATTTTATTGTTGTTTAGTGATCTTTAACAATGTGAAAATAATTCCTAGAAGTGATTTTTCAACAACCGTTTTTTTAGTCCATCCCCTTTTTCTACCCCGCCAATTTTTATGGTTCCTTACAAAAATGGTCTTGCACGTAGAATTTCACACGCTATCATTTTAACTCTGGCTTAAAAACTTATAATATATAGAAGTTTTTTTAAACATTTGTATTGACATCACTGAAACTCCTAGATAATATTGGTTGGTTAGTAAGTTTGCCCACTGATTTCACCCTGTATATTTGAAGTTTTAAAAATACGAAATGTCTACTATTACGGAGTTTTCCGTAAGGCTAACCCATTCCCAGCCTTGAAAATAAATAATAAAAAGGTAAAAGTTTAGTAACTGATTTATTCAGTAATAATTGAACTAATTTTCAGTCAAAAATCCTTAATTCTCAGTCAAATTTCACTTTTCAGTAAAATTTAACTCAAATTTCAGTAGTCCTTAACTGATAATTAGATATTTTTTACTAAAAAATTAGGATAAAAACTGTTCACTTTTCAGTACCTTTTCTTACTACGAATTAGTAAAATTTAACTCAAATTTCAGTACTTCTTGACTAGAAATTAGTTCATTTTTATTATTTTCTATTAAAGCAAGAAGTCAGTGATCAAATATAACTAAAAATTATTTACATTAAACTATTTAGATAATATTGATATGTTAACATTAGTGAAATTTCAATAATCAATTCAACCGTTAATCACTCTTAAACTTGAATCAGTAAAATAAAATTTCTCTGGTAATCAGTTGTTATTTTTTTGCAATTTCAATCAGAGAAAATTTCACTGAAATCCAGTCGTATTAACTAATTCACTACTTGAAAACTAATTAAGCTTTAGAAACTTTGTCGCTGAAAATTCCAGCGGTTTTTGACTGGATGAATCAGTTTAATACGATATAATTTTAGTGAAATTTTTAATGTACCTGAAGTTACGAACGTTCAAATGAACGAAATATTTTTTCCCATTTCTATTTTACCAATAAATATTGTTCCAACTGTAATTTAAAATATGCATTATAATTCTGTTTCAATAATAAATCATTTCCAATAAAAATGAACAAACGTTTGAGCACTTTTTCTGGTTTACAAAGTTATCAGTAAAAAATTTCGTTCATTTGAACGTTCAGAACTTCAAGCACATAAATTTTTACTGATTCTTCTGGCAGTGATTACTTTTTTTTCACTGTAACTTTAGTGTAAAGTTGAAATTGATATTAAAGGAAATAGTGAGATTGACTAATTCATTGATTCGAATTCATGTAGCATTGAAATATACATACGTCGCAGAATTTGGTTAAACATTTTCGATTGCAAACCAGTAAATTATGTTTATGCTAATTTCATTTGACATGCTACAATTTAAACTTCCCTAAGTTTTTACTGAAGTTAAGCACTAGGCTCGTATTCGTGTTGCCTGGAAATCTGGAATAGATTAAAATGAAATGTCTAAGTCCGCGATTCGGTTCCAAGTACCGCCTGAAGAGAATCAAAACCGATTTAATAGGCCGAGTCTGTTTTTAGACCATTGCTCGAAAGGGTCGCTAGAAATTTTCTACTTGACCTCGTGGACAAACTGGTGTAAAATTGTTGGAAATATAATTCCGGTGAAAAGGTCCATATCCATAAAATTATAATGTCGCCATCTCGTGCCCCTCTCCTGTCGGGCAGATATAGCAACACACATTCGTCTGCATCAGTCGCTGCTGAGCCGTCGAGAATCGGGAACGTGTCTTTGCCGCTCCTCTAAATTCGAATCCGTACACTAAGAAACTGGTCAATAATATTATCAATTATAAAGGATTGGAAAAGGAAAACTGTATCCCCATTAATAAATATTGGTGCAACAGGTTGTGAAAGTTTCTAAACAAAAGACATTTCTTTAAAACTCAAACGAAAGAACATTTAAGAAAGATATCCCTATTCTAGTAATAAAAATAATAATTGCAAAAACTATCTAGTGTTGTAGAGAAAAGTGTAATCCAACTGAATCAATCAATAAACAGTGGCAAAATGAAAATAGTATCTCGCAACCACGAGGTCGAGCGATGCCCGATGATAGTTTTCAACTTCGAGCCAAGCAAAGTCTACTAATAAATGCAATAAATAATTATAGAAGAGACATTTGTTAAGTATTCTTTATTAGAAAGCTCACTATTAAAAAATACAGTACAAGATCTCAATTATGAATGCGGATGATGATAGAATTCTGGGAAGTGAAACTGTCGAAATAGTGCTGTGATTAATTGTGCGGATCTCAAAGAGGATACAATTAATAAACTCTGTGTAAATTTTAAAAATTGTGTGCTATCGAATTTATGGTAAATTTGAAAAATGGCGCCGGCGAGCACCCTGGACTGGTCTGATCCTTGCCAGCAGTGGAGGTATCCAAAAATCGGAAAATCAGGTCAAAAGCTCGAAACCGGTAGGTTAAAAAGTGCCGTCAATCTTGAAAACAAAGAGGCAGATACGGCTTACAAAAAAATCTGCAATTTTCTCAGAAGACTGCGTTCCAAAAAACGTGAGTTTTTTTAACTTACTGGTTCTGAAATATTAGACTTACTACTATTCTTATATTTGTAAAATTAAAAGACCACACCGTTATTTAAACTCAAATTACAAAAAAAGTAGAAATAAATTTTATTTACCTCTGAATGATTATGTATGTAGGTCGAAAATCGATTTCTCCTTGCCCCACTGGAAAGTGCTTTACCAGAAAATAAAATGCGAGACTAAGCTTAGCACAACTTTTATTTCCTTCTACACATTAAGTCGTTTTATCAATACAGTTGCATTTGAATTTATAGGAAATAAAGCAAATAACATATACCGCTTAAGACATAACATTGAATAAAAAGTTTGCTAATTTAATAATTTCAATACAGGAAAATATTGCGTCTTCCCTCAAGACCAGCGCAAATCGCAAAACCGGAAGAAGAGAACCGAAAACATTCTTTGTGTTTGTTTTGAAATGTCAATGCAGCGCAAATTTGGACAGCTTCTATTCATTTATTCAAGTCAAACAAAGCTATTTATAATAGACGTATTTACAGGATAACTTCAGAAGCGTAAAAGTTAAAAGAATATATATAAATAAAAAACAAAAACTGGTGATCTCTCGAGTGATCAAAATTCTTCCATAACTGACATTAAAAAAAAAGAGTGACCGATTTTATGTACAATATGCAAATCTATGTATTTTTATTTTTGCGCTTCACCTTTATATTTGTTGACTCCTGTAAGACGTAATTTGGTTGATACTAGCATTAGTGTCGATATGCCATAATTTTACCTACTATTAATCGTTTAATAAACCGGTTATTGTTTCGTGCTTCGAAAACTGTTATTTCTCCTCCTCCGATTCGTATTTTCAATGGAGCTCCTTTCATGAAAATGAGAAAGTATTCATCAACTTTAATTGCAAAAGAAAATTACAAGTTGAAATTAATTCGCAGCTAAAAATAATTTGTTTGACTTTTTTGCTTTTATCAGTAAAATTTACATTTTTCTTCTTTGTTCAAAATTAGAATTTCCCTCATTACATGAAGGCGAATTGTACTCATAACTATTTCAGATGGAAAAAAATACTTCTCACAGACAAAGTTCACAGAAATTTCCGTTACAATATTGAGGATCAACATCAATCCACAATCGGTTATTCGCTGAACAGACTTATCTATCTGAGGTGTTATAAAAAAATGGATGAAAAGTTGTTTTACACAGAACTCTAATCTTTAAGCTCAAAGTACAATTGTTTTCGCTTTCTTCAACTGATTCCCTGATGCCGAATTAAATTCTCAAAGTTATTCCAATTATTATCAAAATGTTTGACTTTTCACATCAGTGGACAAATATTTTAAACACCAGAACAGTAATTTATTTGACCAAGAATTGATTGAGACCGGGAATAAACGGGAAGTGACTATGAATTTTTTTTCTGATCGTGAATTTTTGTAATAATTAGTTTTAGTAGAAAATTCTGTCCACTGATTTTAAATGTCATTTGATATCATATTAAACAATGTAAGATTGAACGAGTTCACTTTATAATTCTTAAGAAATTGACTACTTTTATCCTAATGTGAAATTTTACAGATTAAAGCACTTTCGATTTTAAGTATTTGAATTTGAAAGACTAATTATAAAATCGTTTGACTTGCAAGGCTTGAGTTTGATTCTTTAAATTTTCCAGTCTGAGTTTTCATTGTTTAATTCGAAACGTTCATAATTTTAAAATGTACTATTTTGAATATTTACTTCAAGCCCGCCACCTGCACACTTTTTCATTTTTGGAGGAATAATTGAAAATTCAATATGTTTAGATAGAAATATAAATTCCATAATTTTAAATTGGACGTTTCAAAATTATTAAATTTTATTTCAAATTAAAAGGAACAATTCCAAATAAAAAACGTTAAATTAGAACAATATTTAGATTGGAGAATTCAACATTTTTTCTTTAAATTCAAATCGTACATATTGTGCAATTTAAAAATGAAAATCTTTACTTGAACGATTATAAATTCACTACATTCAACATTGAATAGACTAAAATTGATATTTCGAGAATTAGAAAATTTCAAATTAAAAGCGTTGTACAATTGTTAATTGAAGCATTAAAAACTGCACTCAGAAAAATGTTTGAACCTATATCAAAGATATAATTTGCTTGATTCAAATAAAATTGGTTTCAGTTAAACAGTGGTGTGTTACAATTAAATAAATTTTACTGGAAACAAAGAAATATTTGTTTGGTCCTATATTATGTTTAAAATTTAGATTGTTCAAAACGTTACGATTTCCAATTGAAAGCCTTAGTAGTTGAACAATTTTGAACCGTTTTCACTGAGGCTTCTTTTTGAATTTGTCAAATTTTAATTGCCATAAATGTTAAATTTGAATTATTTGTTATGGCTTCTATTTTGTAAATTTCCAGTTTGTCTAATTTTGAAAACTTTGAATTTGTGTCATATTGAACGTTTGATTCAGAAACGTTTTTTTTTCAATTTATAACACTTCAAATTTAGAGTTGTTTCGAATTGGATTCCTTAATTTGGAGATTCTTTTTCAACGCTTAAAATTGAAAAATGGTTTAGTTTCGTAGGTTTGTATGTAACTGAGAAATTACCGAGATTTTTACGTTCTCATCATTTATGTTTGAGAAAGTATTAGAATTGTCTGAAATTTCACACCTCAGTTTTTCAACGGATCTCCACGTTTGGAGACCCCATAAAGCCAAAAATCAAGTTTAGGCGATGACGTCTGTCTGTATGTCTGTCCGTCCATCCGTAAATACGATAACTCTCGAAAAAATGAACGGATAAAATCGATCTTTGGCACACTTTTTTCGGGTCCTAAAAGAAAGAACGAGTTCGTTAACCAGCATTCCTTGACCAGCGGTTAAGGTTTTATCCATGGAAAAAGCTTTTCAAAAATCGAATATTCCATTTTTACGCCAAACGACGACAAATACGTGAAAAAAGTTCAAGAGAAGAATTGAAGCTTCTCAAAATATCTACAATTTGTGTTTTACCCATTTTTATAGGACTCGTCTTTTTCGTTTTATGCATCGAAAATGAATAAGTCGAAAATTATCATTTTAAGCCTAATGACGACAGATAAGTAAATAAGTTTAAGAGAAGAATTGTATCTTTTTAGAAAAAATATCATTTTTCCCTCAACTATTTTTTGACAAGAATTGATATTTTGGTTTTATTTATAGAAAATACTATGAAAAAAATAAAAAATTCAAATTTTTAGCCAAGTGGCGCAAAATACAGGAAAAAAGTCTCAAGGAGGAATTATAGCTTTTGAAAAGTCCTATAAAGTTTCTCATAGCCATTTTTTGATAGGACTTGTCATTACGGTTTTATTCATCGAAAATACTATGGAAAAATCAAAAATTCAAATTTTAAACCAAACGACGTGAGATACGGAAAAGGTTATAAAGATGAATTGCAGTTTTTAAAAAGTCCTTCAAAAATTTTGTTGATCATTTTTTGATAGTACTTGTCATTTTGGTTTTATTTATCGAAAATACTATGGAAAAATACAAAATTCAAATTCTAAGCCAAACGACGCAAAATACAGGGAAAAGGCTTAAGGAGCAATTATAGCTTTTAAAAAGTCCTACCAAATTTTTTTCATTCATTTTTTGATAGGACCTGTCATTTTGGTTTTATTTATCAAAAATACTATGCAAAAAATCGAAAATTCGAATTTTTAGCCAAATAGCGCAAAATATAGGAGAAAGTCTCAAGGAGGAATTATAGCTTTTGAAAAGTCCTATAAAGTTTCTCATAGCCATTTTTTGATAGGACTTGTCATTACGGTTTTATTCATCGAAAATACTATGGAAAAATCCAAAATTCAAATTTTAAACCGAACGACGTGAGATACGGAAAGTTATAAAGATAATTAATTGCAGCTTTTAAAAAGTCCTTAAAATTTTTTTTAAATCATTCTTTGATAGTACTTGTCATTTCGGTTTCATTTATCGAAAATACTATGGAAAAATACAAAATTCTAATTATAAACCAAACGCCACAAAATACGGGAAAAAGGCTTAAGGAGCAATTATACCTTTTAAAAAGTCCTACCAAATTTCTTTGAACCATTTTTTGATAGGACCTGCCATTTTGGATTTATTTATCAAAAATACTATGCAAAAAATCGAAAATTCAAATTTTGAGCCAAACGACGCGAAATATGGGGAAAAGTTTTTGGAGGGACTTCAACGTTCAAAAATTCCTTCAACATTTCTTTGAACCATTTTTTAACAGAAAATAAAAAAAGGGTCAGAATTGTCGGGAAATTGCGTTACGTAATTTATGGATGGCCCCAAAAGATAAGTTCTAATATTTATTGAGTAAAATGTACAACTTGAATTTTAGAATTTGAGTCCAGCATCCTTAGCATCTAAACATTTCTCAATCGCAGTAACATCTTTTTTATTTAAACAGAAATGCTGCAAAATGCCGTAAGTTGAATTTTCAATACTTTAAAACATTTATACAGCAATTTATTATTAAATATTTATTTGAAAAAAGGAAAATAAATTTGAATTGAAAAGCGCGTGCTAAGAAGGACTTCCGTATTCCGGTTGGCCCTACCAATCAGAAACGGTTCCCACGTGTCCCAATTCTCCTTAAAGGTTCTCTAGGCCACCCTGTATTATTAATTATCGTAAATTCTGATACTTAATCATTAAACTAAAGAATAAAAGGGTAAAAATAGTTTATTAATTAAACCAGTTAATCCCTTGTCAAAAATACAAAAAAAAACTCTATTACAAATGTTCAACCGGTTATCAGGCTACTTTGAACCGAAGACACTACTCGTTGACGTTCAGGCGAAAAAATTTATGTTTTCCTGCTTTCCGATTTTATTTGACAATTGAAACATAATTTTTTTACTGCATTGCATTGCATTGCAGTGGTTAACTTTCGTATAGCACATATAGTATTTGTGTGAAATAACCTAACTGAACTTTTACATACTTCGATTTTTCTTTTTCCACAACTATCTCGAATAAATCGCGGACGTCTTTTCAAATGTCAGAATCAAAAGTTTAAAACTGTTAAAAAGTATCAAGACATGCAGTGGAAAGAACGTTTGGAATGAAGCGATTTCAAAAAAGATTGTCGTTTCCACATCAAATTTCAAAACTTCTTATCGGATGCGATCCTTAGAAAACGAATATAAGAAGCATAATCAGATGAAGGGAAGCACCCACAAAATATGTAGCTTGCCCTCCACTTACGTCGGTATGACAAATTCTACCAGATTTTAATTACTCTTAATTCTCAATTTTAATCGTCGAATCATTTCCTTCACACCTGGAAATTAGCACACTCTCGACAACATTTAAAGTCTATGAAAAAACTAGTTCTCGGAAACTAGTTTACAAATTAGGAAAAGGTTATGTCATTGACAGCATATATTTCTAAAAAGAAATGATCTGTCACAAAATTGTTCTAAAACTTGAAAGTGTATAAATACATATTCCTAGAGATTCTCTGCTAATTCTGATAAAAGTCAAGGTTTTAGTAGCAGCGCACAGTTATTTACTCTGACCTTTTTTTTACTGATTCAACTTATCTGGATTCTGTTTCTCAGTTTCCTGGTTTATTATTAAAGATCCAACGTAAATCGTAAACAAGTTTTCCTCGTTCGTTAGACTTTGTAAAACTTGACTTTCCTACCAAGATAATAAAATGCTCAACTGTAGTCCGTATTTAAATGAATTACATACTCTAATTATGAATTATTATGGTTAGTGAAGTACCAGGGTAGATATTTTGATGTAAAAAAAAATCGGCTACAGGAAAAGAGATGTTTGTGCGTTAGTTGTAGATAAGTACATGTTACGTATTTCATTACATATTACATAAAAGTTCAAAGACTCGACTGATCGGCCATTCCCAGATTATGGCTCTCTGCATACAATTCCCCTGGCAAAAAAAGCAAAGGATCGTGCTATTTTTGTCTTTGACGAGTACTATGCAAAAATAGCAGGAGGTATTTAAGTGGTAGACCGCGAGGTAAATAAGTTACTCATCAAAGCAGTTCTCGGCGGAAGAGCTTTTTACAAGTTTGTGCAATGAATCTAAGATTCACACACCTATGCTTCACAACTCGACCTTCTGTTCCTAAAAACCACTAGAACGTAAACTGTTATGTGCTCTTCTAGTTGCCAAAAATATTCTCGATTTAGCGTCGCATCTTTATCTTTTACTCTATTGACTTTGTTTCTCTTTTTGTGACCGAGCAACTCGAAAGAATTATGTCCAAAAATCGAAATCTTGAAGATATTCAAATTCAGGAGATTAACTTGTGTAACTTTTGAATAACTTGTGTCAAAAATAGTTTTAAAACATTTATCTACTAGTTGTGTAAATTAAAAAAGACCGATGATGTAAATTTCTGTTATCAAATATGTATTAAATATGAAAGGTTTCAATTTGGGAAACCAAAATTTGTGCTCATCGAATTTAAAAGCAACGGTTAAGTAAAAAAAGCAAATAGAAATCCTGTTTAAAAAGTGTGAAAATTTTAAAAGTCTAAATCATTTTTAATTTTCTTCTTCGATTTAAAACTGATTGTAAAAGATGAGGAAAAAAATAATGTACTACATTTGATTCTGTAGTCTTTCTTCGAGTTGCCGAGTCTCTGTACTAGGGTGGTCTTTATTACTTGGGGTAAACAATTTTTTACGAAATTTTGGGCACCCACCCCTTAGTTTCGTGAGGCTACATGAGAAGAAGGTGCTCTGCAATTTTTAGCCCAATCGGATAATATGTATTTAGAGATCTTGCAGAAGCCTTGAATTTTTTCCTGTATTTTATATGGAGAAAATTGAGCAAAAGCTTTTAATTGAGATAACTTTCTCAAATTTTAATAAAATCTAACGCCCACCTGGGAACTGGCAACTTTTAACAGATTAAAAAAATTGGCTATGTGTAAATATAAAAGTTATGCGTACCTTCAAAATGGCGGAGACCACAATTTTCACAAAAATGGAAATTTTTGCATTTGTTGAGAAAAATTAGTTGAAATTTAGTTAAAAGACTTCTGTAAAACTAAAAATATCGGCTGATAGAATTTCGGAAAAAACTCATTTTTGGTCATTTTCAACGAAATTTGGTCAAAATGGCTGATTAAGGCAATTGTATCAATATAGGAATAAACTAATGATGCATAAATATAACAACTCTCAAATATAAGAAAAATGGCTGGGAACGAAACTGACAATACACACAATTTGAAAAAAATCAGAAATCGTGGCTCATACACGGAAAAAATTTATCCGTAAAAAAGTCACGAACTAGTAGCTAGGTCTCGGATATGAGAAAAATTCATCGGATATTTATGTATTTTCGTAAATAACCTACGAACTTTGAGAAAGATTGACGAACTCGATGTGAAAATTCTAAAACGGTTCATCACTTTTTGTTTACGTGAATAATTACAAAAATATTACGAGTGATTGGGAAAAGATTCTCAGAGCACTCACGAGCTTGCCTGACGAATCTGGGAACTCGAAACTAAGTCTCCCTGTACGTGGCCCACGCACACAAGCGCGGTGCGTGTGTGCGCTCGTATGTGTGCCTCGAGCTCGTCGGATGAGTGGCTAGAAGTTTTATAATACCTATTTTGTTTGGCCTCGATGGCTGCGCGTGTTTACGCACTCCTGGTTTATGTTTAGAAACTTGGTGAGTCAGCAGTGTTTGAGGTTCGAATCTTCTGAGTTGCGAATTTATAAATTAATATAAAATTAAATCGCACAAATAAAATTTTTCCTCTTTTTATTTCAGTCTGAAATTTTCAGGAACTGTTCGTAGGAAATTCGAACTGTTCGTAAGAAACTTCGAAATTTATCCATATATTTCTCATAAAAATAAGGATTTAATGTTTCATTTTTTTATCTCGTATCCGAGACCTAGCTACAAGTTCGTGACTTCTTCACGGATAAATTTTTTCCGTGTAGAATTCTTGAAAAAATCAACATTTTAAATTTTTATTTAAATTGTGTGTATTTTATTTCACAATTTTATTTTTCGTTTATAGACTTTATTCTATCACGTAACATACAAATTTTAATGAAACAGTATGAAAAAAAAACAATCTTTTGGGTAATTTGTTTGGCATCCATTTCTTTGTATTTTTCAGAATTGTTATATAAATGCGATTTCTTCGAAATTATATCTACAAATCTTGTGTTGTCCACATCACTATTTACTTTTTAATAAAAAAAGGTCTTTTAACCAAGTTTCAACTAATTTTCTCCAAAAATGCAAAATATTATATTTTTGTGATGGCCGCTATTTTGAATTTTCGCATAATTTTGAATTTTACACATAAACGCTTTCTTTCGTCTGTCAAAAGCTACTATCACTCCCTAGGGCCTAGGTGGACGTAAGATTTCATTTAAATTTGTGAAAGTTATATCAATTAGAAGCTTTTGCTCAGTATTCCCCATATAAAATACATGAGAAACTTCCAAGGCTCCTGCAAGACGTCTAAATATTGTCCGATTGGGTTACAAATTACAGGGCATCGTCTTCTCATGTAACCTTACGAAACTAGGGGATGGGGGCCCGGTATCTCGGAAATTTAAAAATAAGAATCACCCTACTCTGTAGTAAAAGAATAAATTGTAAAATTTTATTTCCTTCTATAACTCTTTTCGCTGTACTGTAGCGTTTTCGTTTTCCGTTTTTTCTATGGGTGGTGCGATGTACAATGCAGGCAAGGATGGCAGCAAGGTGACGACAGTGGTGGCGACTGCTGGAGCTGGATCAGATCGCCCTCAGGAAGTATCATACACGGACACTAAGGTCATCGGCAATGGCAGCTTTGGAGTCGTCTACCAAGCGAAACTCTGCGACACAGGGGAGATGGTCGCTATCAAGAAGGTTCTTCAGGATAAGCGATTTAAGGTAAAACTCATTCCATTTTATTTCATTAGCTAAAATAAATTCGAATGATGTACATTTACTTTTTATAATTGAAACCTTCAAAATAGAATCAGCCAATTTAATATCGTTAGAGGGAAGTAAGGTAAACGTCCCAGTAATCGCCACCATAAGAGATTTCATTGACTTCAAATATTTCGAAAATTGTTTTGGAAGGATTAGTTAAAAAATTATTGGTACTGATTGAAGCATTAAACATCCCAGAATATTATAAAAATTGGTTTTACATTATATTTAATATTACTTCTTATTGATAAACAATTAAAAGTCAAAAAGCACCGATGTCCCAGTCACCGCCATTTCCGAATCTGCCATGTACTAGTAATCGCCAGTCGTTTCCCAGTCTTCGCCAAAAAGGTTAAGTTTTCTTGAAATCAGTTTTTAGTGATTTGGACGTGTATTTCAAGTGTATCTTTGTATTTTAAGTATACTTTAATGAAATGAAAGATGTATTGTTAGTTTTATATTGATTGACGAGAGATTGAGGCCTCCGAGATGAAATCCGTCGAAACATAACCTCAAAATCGAATCTTCCGATAGTTCCAATACGTCTGATGGACATTATAAAGATTAATCATAATAAAAATGAATTTTCTTTTAAAATTTTAGTTTTTATTTCAATTAAAAATATTTTCGAATAAAATTAATATTTTATTTATAAGAAATAAAGTGGTCTCAAAAATAAATCGAAGTAAATATTTATTAGAATTTTTATCACGATAAGTGATAACTACAATGATGAAATTCTTTTATAATGCTGAATATTATAATTAAAAATTATTAACACTTTCCTTTTTAAAATAAAATTCGAAAAATAATATTGAGTTGTATAAAGTCATATAACCTAACTTTGTTCTATAAAATGGCTAAGTACAACATAATTACATGGGATGCAAAAATTTACACACTGGTAATTTGTATAATTAACTTTTTTGCAACATAAATTATAAACACAATGACGAAATTTGATAAATTGCAGTGACTAAAAAAATCATGTGTATTTGGAGGTTATGTTCTGTTTACGTTGTCAGAACATCAAAACTATCAATAATTATATATCTGTTACACATTTTTCTTTATATTATGCAGTATAGATTAATGTTAGTTAATGAAAAACTACTCAATAAATATTAACTTCACTAAAAAATGATAATAAACTAAAAAATTGCTGATGAAATCACTATAATAGTCATGCCAATATTTTACATCACCTTTTTTCAGTTTTAAGCACTAATTTATATTACGATTATTTTTCACGCAGTAACAAGTCAGTTCTCCGATTTCATTTCACGCCTTTTTGAAATTAATTAAATCATTATTTGTAACGAAATATGGAAATAAAATTTTGACAGATTCGTCCCGCGATTACTCGAGCAACTATGCTTTTGAAATTCCCTATAATCGCGCCCGATATTTTTCGAACGGGAAGGTACTAAATGAAGAATTTGCTTAATTTTATGAAACAAAAATGAACTTTCATTACAAAAAAATAATTTTCGTCCCGATCAAGTAATTTCTTGACATATTAAAAGCTTAAACAAAGAAACGTCTTTCATAACCTAAATGTTAAGCTATTTTCCACGTTTCGTGATTCATGGCCACCGGCAATACAAATCAATTTTTTTTATCCATGTGCACTATTTTTACAAAAAAACTAATTTGGTTTCCATAACAAACACTGTTCAAACTTACTTAAAAATATTTTAGGAATGTATTTTAATGCGGAAAATACTTACTTCTGGCGTTTACACTTCAAAACTGGCGATTACTGGGACCGCAGGGATTACTGGGACGTTTACCTTACTTTCTATTTTTTTATAGCGTCGTACTTTCATAAAATTCATAATTTGTTTCTATCAGGTCTAAGAATCACCTTTGCAATAAGCTAAATTAAAATAAGAATTTTTTTACATGAGTGCATTCTTTAAAACCAAATTTCAAGAGATTGATCAAACTTCCACGATTCCATCTTGCATAGTGATCAACAACATTTTTTCTTCGGATTTCAGAACAGAGAATTACAAATAATGCGGCGCCTAGAGCACTGCAACATCGTGAAACTCAAGTATTTCTTCTACTCTAGTGGTGATAAGGTAATTGTTTTCACCTTTTAGCTCCGCAAATATTAATATTATAAAAAAGGCGCTAATGCAATTCTTTATAAGTCCCAAATCTACAATGGCAGGGTGGCCACTGAACTGGGAAATAACAGTTAATTTATATTTAAAGGAAAACTTTGTCTGATTTTCATTTAAAAAAAAATCTTAAATCTCTTTTAAGACTAGTGTCAAATTTTTAAACTTTAAATCTTTCATTTTGCAATGCCTAATCCTAAAAATTTTTACTTTGAAATATTTAAGTTTTTCAACTGCTTCTTTTTATGACTTTAATGTCCAAATTTTTGAATGATGAAAACGTTCCATATCAAATATTGTAAAATCGTAAGACTAAATAGTTAAAAAATAATTATTTATAAGTGTAAACTGGTGTGGACGCAACAAATGTAATAACTGATTTAGGTTTTATAAATTACACAGTTACAAATAATATCAACTGGCAACATTCATAATTAAATAATTACTTAATAATTTATTTAATTGTGAATGGTAAAATTTCAGTGCTCAATTTTCCATTTTGAATTCTATACAAATTTGTATTGTTGCATTTCGCAAGCTTAAATTTTGCAATTAAATGTGAAATGGTTGACGTTTGAAAAGTATAAGGCAGAATTTAAATTAATAATTTAAACGATTTGAATTAAAATAATTCAACATAAAACAGTGTAAGTGCAAGAAATGTTTTATTTGCACAATATTGTCGTTAAAAAATTGTTAAATTACAATTAAAGTTTGGAATCGTTTAATTTTCATCACTTACAATTTAAATTGTTCAATTTGTTTTGTAATGTTTTCAATTTTAAATCTTTCTATTTTGAAGATTGTTTAGAATAATTGAATTTTTAACGTTTATACCTTAAAATTCTTCAATTTTTAATTGCGTTGAAGTTTTAGATTTAGACGTATAGTTTGACGATTTGCTGTTCTTATTTTTACATTCTCATCTGAATGAGATCAAAAATGCTTTTTAAAACACACACAAAATTCCAGTTTTTGTTTTACGGTAAAATTGATATAAAAAATAAAAAATTCAATTTTTCGGTGAAACGAGTGTATTACCTGTACCAGTGTACCTGTTTAAACCATTTAGGTGGTAAATTTTGGTTTGTCTTCCGCAAGACGAGAATTTTATTTATAATTGTTTTCTTACTCCTTGGGGCAATATTTTCAGACAGCCGAAGGTCAAAAAGGGGGCACATACTAGGTTTTGTAAGAACATTAACATTTTTTTAAAACATGCTTTTTGCTTACAAGTACCTTTTTATTACCAAGATCACTGAAACAGACGTAGAAAATGTTTTTGGAAACCTTTTTTAATTCTTAGTGCAATAGCAAAATAAAAATGTATAATTCATTAAACTAGTCGTCTGAAACTTCAACCCAACCAATTTTGAACTGTGAAAGTCATAGTAAATTTATTTTTGATCGGAAATCTCATAAATTCTTAGTAGAAAGCGTTCAATTCAGAACATTTTAAAAATTATACATTATGCAGTTTTGAATGTCTGATACTAAAATGGTTTAACGTCCAAATTAAAATGGTCCTGCTTTGATAGTTTGAATTTTTTTCTCCGAATAGATCAATTTAGACAGCTTTAAATTTAAAATTGTTCAATTTTGAATTTAAATTCAATTTGATGGTGTGTAATTCTCAGCACATCAAGTTGAAAAATATTTAATTTTGAACTCTTCGAATTTGTAAATGTTTAATTTGAAACATTAAAAATTTTAGAATTAAACTTATACAAATTAGAAGGCTTCCAATTTGTAATTGTGCATTGTTGAACTTTTGAATTTAAAATTGCTGAATTTTTAATACCTATTTGAATTTTATTGATTTTACATTTGAAATGCTTCGAATGTAGAAGAGTTTTACAATATTGTTGCATACAGGAACGAATTAAGAAATTACCTCGGAAATTATCAAAACAAAATTTTCTTAGATTTTAGTGACCACCCTGAACAATTTAATGTTAATAACTTAAGAAATTTTTATTTTTGTCCTATTTTATTAAATGAATTATATTTTGTCCGTGTTTAAATTTGAAAATTATAAGCCCTCTTCTGGCCTCGATTAAATTCGAAATGTATATTCGTGAATAAAATTGCATCCTTATGATGAAGAAACTTTTAATTGAAAATTCCTACTTTAAGTTTTCGTTTAACGCATGCGTCATTGTTATGTTATTTTGTAGAACGTCTTAAACGCAACTAATCCAGTTTTTCACGTGGACGTAAGTTGGAGCGTACCCAGTAGCTAAAGAGATTCCCTTTTGATCAGAGGTCACAAATGGTGGCCACAAATGTTTAACTTTTAAGTTCACACATGTACACCATCCTTTTAAATAATCCTGTCCCCAGAGTTTCAATGAGACACGTTGAATTCAGGTGCTAGTTTTTGTTGTTGAAAAGTTTGGTTAAAAGTGTCCACCTTTGCCGACCTTTCTTTTTGATGAGTTCTAGGCATTCACGCTTGTAAATAGAGATGAACAGACTTTAAAAAGCTGTTATTAATATACAAAAGCACATTCCACAAAACTCTTTGGGGTTTCATTTTGAACCTAGTAATTAACGCTGCTTTGCTAGAGATAGAATGTTTTGCATATATAGCGGGTCTGCGACTCAGATGCACTTTTTGCTCAGAATCTTCTACCTTTTTGAAATCGACGGCGGAGGGTTTGTTTTAAACATCAATTACTGCCCCGTGCCTTTGCGACACACTCGCTTTTCTCAACTCAGCTTTCTTTTCACATGAATCATCTTGACTGACTATTTTCATTTTTATTGTAGAAGGACGAGGTTTACCTCAATCTAGTCCTGGAGTATATCCCTGAAACCGTGTACAAAGTTGCCCGACACTACAGCAAAAGCAAACAGACGATACCAATCAGTTTTATCAAGGTAAGCACAACAGTTTCATCAAAATTATTTTCACTTTTTCAGGACTTTCAACCTTTTTAAAAACATTTGTTTTTCCCAAAATCAATAATTTGAAGTCTTCTTCTTTATTGCAGTTTGTAGCGTCTTATACTTATTTAAAAATCTCATAATTACAATATTTAAGAAATAATTTGTGACGAGAACAATCAATTATGAGTAATGTTTAATTTCTTACAAAAGCCTCAAAGGTTGGGCTTCATTAACAAACTACAAAATAAATTAATCTTGACAGTAAAATCTATCGGAACCATTTTTGATTGAATTTAGTGCGGGGCGCTTTAAAACAAGTTTGGTTTGAAAGAAATTCAAGTTTGCATGCACTCAAATTATATGGAATTAAAATTTAAAAGCGATTCTAATTTAAAAGCATTTTATACTCAAATTTAAAAACATCCAAATTACAAGCGGTTCGAATTTAAATTGAAAATTTTTAATCATATTATGAAGCATTTAAATTTAATATCTTCAAATGTGTATGTCCAACTGAAAAAGGACCAGATTGTCGGTAATATAGAGTTATGTACAGGCACGTAAAGCCACATAAATTTCCGACGGGGCGCACGGGGACACTTCTGAAGTTGGAACTCTGAAAACCCGCTTTTCGAGAAAAACGCATTTAAATTTCGCCAATGCCATAAGCGGCAGTGTTTAATGTTATATTTAGACGTAAAATACACACTTCTTGTTTGTTCCGGAACGGGAGAATAATGCCAAAAGATGAAGTTCAAAATATAACCACCACATAAAAATCCGAAATGGCTATTTTTACGCTACCTCACAAAAACGCTAATAACTCCTAAAATAAAATGAACAATCTGATCCCTTTTTAGATGCATATACAGTATACACGAATGAGAAAAATTCTAATTTTTTAGTATTTAATTTAATTGTAATTTATATATGTTGGTATTTTTCATTTGAACATATAACGCATTGAAATTCGAAAGCAAGTCTAACTTTCAAAGCAAGTTTCCCTTGAAAAATTCTAATTCGAACTTGAAAGACATTGAAAGGAAAATTGAAATAAAAACTTTTATTACGTGTGTATTCAGATTTGGAAGAATTACACACTTTTAGACATAAAAACTGAAAAGGATTAGAATTGAGAGGCACATACTTAAATGGGTCCAAATTTTAAATAAAATATTTTATTTTCGATACATACAAATTAGAAAACATTACATACCAATTTTTAAGTATTCGTAAAGCCTAAAATTTAAATATGCAATCCAAGCTGAATAATGAAAATACATAATGCTAATTTAAACGAAAACTCATTTCTAAAAAAAATCAAAATGCGCATCACAAAAATGTGAAATGTGGATTATGAAAATTTAGAAAATGAAAGAAATCGGTTAAAAACAGCGTTTTATGCATTTTATTTCAAAAGCATTTATATAATCCAAATTAGAATGCATTTCGAATTTGGCAGCAATATGAAATAATTATTATGTTAAATTAAAAGCAATACAATTTTGTAAGTGCAATATTATAATAAAAGATATATGAAAATAAGTGTACTGAACAAACAAAAAATGAGATAAAGGGTAAAATGAAGGCAGCGAGCTTTTATCATCCTCGTTTTATCTGAGTATTATTCCGAAATTACCTTTCTCTTCCTCTAAAATTTCCCTATTTGTCCCGTAAGACGGTCGGTGAAGCTTGTTTACTGTACATATTGCGAGTTTTTTCATTAAGAAACAAACTAGTATTATTTTCGATGGGTTATCCGCTAACTAGCAATGTTAATGTACGCCATAATTCAAAGAATTCAGAAGAATTCAAATGATGAGGATGCATCTAAGCGACTACAAGGAAAGCTTCAATGATTAAATTAAAATACTAGTGTTGAGCCAAGTTTGAAAATGTTAGTTGCCTTTTTTTCAAATAAAAAATTATTATGTAGTGAAAATAGCTGGTTAGTGATTAGTAATTACATATATTCCTAAATACGAATTCTCAAAATTAAGCAATAATAACAAAAGCATTATATGAATGATTGGTGCTCATACTAATCGTTTGGATTAACACGGAGAGGTCATACCTTTGGTATCACCGATCTCGTTCTGCCTTCACAGAGTGAAAGTAGATAAAAATCCATTAAGTGCGTGTTTTTTCTTTTGATCCATGGGCCTTGGTTTCCGAGATATCGAGCTGTGAATATGTACGTTTAAAGACTCAAGGCTTATTTATATTACTTTATATTTCGTCTCAAGTTCCAAATTATAATGGAAGAAAGTAATATAATCGCCACTCAGGTCTCTCGGGGCTCTCCAGTCGCGAGTTTAGCGTTCGAGCGTATATATTCGGACCTCGAGATATCTTGGAAACTAAGGCCCATGTGATCAAAAGAAAAAACACGCACCTAATGGAACTTAATCTACTTTCATCCTCTAAAGGCAAAACGAAATCGATGATCCCAAAGGTGTGACCTCTTCTTAAGTTGAGGAATCTAAAAGTGATTGGTAAAGATGCATATTTTAGGTTTGAAGCTATTTATAAATGTGTAAAAGTCTGTCCCGACGTTTTAAGTCAAGTTTGTAACATACATATTTTGTGAAAGAACTAAAAAAAAAAACTAAAAAAAATCTTTTAAAAAGTGATTTTCAATAAATAAGTACAAGAATGTACACACTTGTAACCTTCTCCACATTGAGTGCAGGAGAACGGCCGTCAATAAGTGAAAAACAAATAATTATTTAAAGTGTAGCAGATTTGACTTTAGTCTTTAAGAATCAAGTGTTCACATGAATATCATTGAATTCATTCAGCTTTAGATAAATGGATCTAAATCAAAAGAATTCAATAAATTCAAACAACAACAAAATTTGAAACAATTGTACACCTAACTTCAGTAGTGGTGAACCCCTTGATTATTTTTTAAAGTGGGCTTGGATGACAACTTGAATTGAACTTTTCATTTTAGCTGTATATGTATCAACTATTTCGTTCACTGGCGTACATCCACTCACTGGGCATCTGCCACAGGGACATTAAACCCCAAAACTTGCTTCTGGATCCAGAGACTGGGGTGCTTAAACTCTGTGATTTCGGTTCAGCCAAGCTTCTGGTCAAAGGAGAACCCAACGTGTCTTACATTTGCAGTCGCTATTATCGCGCTCCTGAGCTCATCTTTGGTGCTATTGATTACACAACAAAAATCGGTAAGTTTCTATTCCTTAAGGATTTAAACTATTATAAATTATGATATGAAATATAAAAAATCTTTCTCTTTTCAGACGTATGGAGTGCAGGCTGCGTTTTAGCAGAACTCTTGCTTGGACAGCCGATTTTTCCCGGTGACAGTGGTGTAGACCAACTCGTGGAAATTATCAAAGTTCTTGGTACACCGACACGTGACCAGATTCGTGAAATGAATCCTAATTACACGGAATTTAAGTTTCCGCAGATAAAGTCTCACCCTTGGCAAAAGGTACTCTATTGTTAGAGTTAGTACATTCCAAGACCTTTCTCACTTCATTAAGATTTCAATAGGCACTGGGATAGATAATAAAATATTTTACATTATTTTTTAAAGAAGAAGGTACCATTTTGTAGAACAGAAATCGTTATTAAAGTGAAGAAGGTCTGTGTGGTTTTGAATATTAAATAGGCAGATTTGAAATTTTTAAAAGTGCGTACTTGAATGAGAGACAAAGACTTGAGTAACGCTCAAGTTGACAAGGATTTATTTTTAATGTTAGTTTTCTAGATAATTTCAGAATTACTCATATCACCCCAGTAACATATCATTGTGTCGAATTACCCGTAGTTGTTTAGAGACTTAATAAATGCCTGGTAACAAGTTTTAATTCCATTTTCATTCTTTGTTTGTACGTTCCATTGGACATTGTGACTAAATCCATTCAACTTCATTGAAGTGAAGAGGAAAAAATTATTTACTTAATCTATATAAATTTACTAAATTTTTCCTTTTGTCGACATTTTTGTGATTCATTTCATAATTCAAATTCCTGAAAGAACCCTAAGTAAAAGTATAAAATTTAATTAAAACTAGATGTTCCACCTATTTCTTAAATTTTCACCAAGAACACAATCGTACTCATGGTTTACAGTTTATGCTTCAACGAATGAGCTTGCCAAAGTGTTCCACGGAGCACCAAAAGATTAGAGTAAGTGGTATATTTTGAAATATGTTCTTACATATGGCTGCCAGAAATCTTCGTGTTTTGCCGATACAGGACTAACAAAACGTAGCTGTAATTTCCGTACGATCGTAGAATTGTGAGCTATAAACAATTTTCTGCTAACACGTAAGGTTGCTGGTGGAGAAAATAAAGGCTAGTATACTTTTTGGATTCCATCACGTCCAATCGTAAGAAAGCCTGAGTACCTTTTTTTTCTTTCCAAAGAACCGCCAATCTTTATCTGTATTTTTTTTCTTGCGGCAGCTAACATTACTAACACGAGAGTCGACGTGCGTTGTCTTGACACTTCTAAAGCGAATGAGAACATCACTTACTCTAATGTTTCGGTGGTTTTTGAAACATTCTTTTCGCCAATTGATACCTTCAGAATTTGAAGGGGGATCATTAGTGCCTTCTCACAGTTTTTCTGCATAATCTAATTGTGATTACGATTTATCTTGGGTTGTAAGTAGCATATACTTAAAAGACATATTTTTAATTATTTACATTGCAAAGGTGGCTACTAGAACAGACAACCAGAAATTCGAAATGTAATTTCGAATTAGTTATATTTGAAATTGTGCAATTTCTAATGTTCCAATTTGAAATTCCACAATTTTAAGCACTTGAAATTTTAAAACTGAGCGTTTTCGACTTCGTGCTTAACAGAATGAAATTCCCAATTTGTAGCATTTTAGCAAGGACCCCGCACAAAATGTATGGAAAAGGCGGGGTTATTTAAAATCATTCAGTTTTCAAATGCCTAATCCTAAAATTGTTGATTTTTAATGATATCAAAACTACCCAATTTAGAAAGATTTAATTAAAAATTTGTCATTTTTAATTGTTCATTTTCATATTTCAAACAAATTTTTATTGCAGTCTTGAATGGTTGGACAATTTCAATTTAAAAGCGTTTGAAATCGAACAATTTTGACTCAAAAAAATTAAGATTTTTGAAAAAGTGAACTATTTTAAATCAAAAGCCCTAATAGTTATGATTTAACAAACTTTATAAGTTGTAAAGGGCTTCCAGAATTACCAATTCTAAATGAAGTGCTTGAAATTAAAATATTTTACATGAAACGTTTAATTAGGACAGCCCTGGTGTTAAATAACTTGGACTCAACAACTGTACTATTCCTTTATTATTTGAAACGTTCGAAATTGTATGGATTCAAGTAGATTAAAATTAAATTATTTCCAGTTGGAAGCCTTAATAGTTAAACAATTTATGTAATTACGTATGATTAAAATTTCAGGCTACTGAAATTCCAATTCTAAACTCTACAATTTCTATTGTTCTAGTTCGTAAATTTAAAATTGTAAATTATTCACTAGGTCAAGTTTTCAAAAGTTTAAGGCACTTAAAAGAGTTCAGTATAAACAAATTTTTAATTTGACAATTCTAAGTTAAAAATTGTCCAGTATTGAGCAAAATTTATCATTGTTTACTTTTACATTTAAAATTCTTTTATTTTAACCGTGGAAATGGCTGCATTTTTTATTTTTATTACAAATTTTGTTTTTAAGGCCTCAAATTTAATATTATTTACTTTTGGAAAATGTTAGTTTCTAAGTCTTAATTTTTAATTCCTAATTTTTAAATGCAGAGCGTTACAAATTTTAAAATGTTCGTGTCTAATGCTTATTTCCGGATTTGGTAATTTTGACAGTGCCAGATTTAAGATTGTTTAATTTTTCAGGTTTCTATTTTAAGGTTACACAATATTTTATGCTTCTGATTTGATATTGTACAATTGTAAGTACATCAAACTAAAAATGTGCAGTTTCTAATGTTTAGTACTGAATTTTTTTAGTTCTGATAGCTTCTAACAATAAGTGAAAATTGTTCAATTTCAATGACTTTTAGTTTAAACGAAAGGTAATTTTTAAACGATTCTTATTTGAGGGTTGTCGAATGTAGTTTAGTATTTAATACTTCAAAGAACAAATTTTCAAGTTTGGAATGCTTCAATTTTTTTATCTTAATAACTAGAAAAAAGTTCTTGAATAACATTGAAAAACGGCAAACGACCCCAAAATTTTTTTCTGAGATTTTAGTGACCACCGCACTGTAAGTTAGTAACAACCCTGGGCTAAATTTTTGTTATTATTTGCCTATTTAATGGAATATGGAATACTTGAATCTATTTATCGATCTCCGAACCTTAAATAGAAATCCTCATAAACTCTAAAAATGATATCACCTAGGTGCTCTCTAACTCTCGTGGCTTCAATTTCTAGTTGTTGCAACCCTGGACGTATCCTACAAAGAAATATTCGTATATGAAATTCTCTCTGCATAATGGATCAAACCAAGTTTTAGTGACATGTAGCCTTCTTTTATTTTACTGGCAATTTTTTGGACTCGGTTCTCACAAGTATAACTATTATCAATTTCAGAAGATTTAGAACATTTATACATAAGTTTTAGAAAATTAAAAAAATAGACTTCTTAAAACTTCTCTTAAAATAAAAATGTTAAATAGTGTATGATAAATTCCTCTTAATGGAAAATCTAAAAATAATGTTTTAACCCTTTCCTTCAGGAAAAATCCGAATCGGCCGGGAGGCCATCGCAAGGGGTCAGCACGAGCTCGTGCGAAACTAATGGAATGGGGAGAGGCCACCTGATGGAAAGGGTTAAAAAAATTTATATTCTATTAACATATTATCTGAATAATTACATCTCATAATTACAAAACATACAAAGAATTTAAGGAATCTCTACTTCGTTAGTTTAAATGAAGAGCAGCTAAAAAGTTGCCAGCCAAATCGCAGATGGACGGAGGTCACGTACCATGTGGTTGAAAACTAATGCCCTCTAGTGAAAGTTTATTTTTCCTTTGTTTAAAATACTTTTCTGTGTGTTTTCAGGTTTTCAGAGCACGCACCCCACCGGAAGCGATGGAATTGGTTGCTCGACTCCTGGAGTACACGCCATCGTTACGAATGACACCTCTTCAAGCCTGTGCGCATTCCTTCTTCGACGAGCTGCGAGATCCGGACACCCGATTGCCCAGTACTCGGGAGCTTCCTCCACTTTTCAACTTTACCGAACACGAATTAAGCATTCAAAAGGAGCTAAACGCCATCCTGATACCCGCGCATATGCGGACTTCGGAAACCACTGGAAGTCAGTCCGAAGCCACGAGTGCTGCCGCAGGGGCTAGCGGTAATTCTAGTGATAACAACGTCAACACCAATACACCTTCCATCACACAAAATACAGACCCTAGCCAATCAACTATGGCTTAAATTCATTTTCTAACGTTGCGTTGCAAGGATGATACACTTTAGTTTATAAAATCCTAAGAAGGCGATGAAAACATCGACCTTCTTAAGAGGATGTCCCGATGTAAATTAAACTCAACGCCACTCCGCCGCGCCGCGGTTGACCTTGAGCCCCGCCTGCACATCTAAAAATTCCTTCCAATAGGCTATCGCTTTCGTTTCGCACGCACGCACGCCCAGCTCAACGTCAACTTGCGTGATCGGTAGCTTTAATTCAGTGTATATATGAAAAACTCATTTGAAGTCTCTAACGGTAACGGCTAAGGCTAAATATGCGACACCTATTCGAGAATTGTGTAATCTACTCCCTATAAGTAGTTCGATGCGTCGCTGAGATTCAAATCCACTCGCAAGACGCTTCGCTCGCAAAGACTGAACACTTGCGTTTTTTGCAACAAAATTCGACGAAAAAAAGTAAATAAAACAAGACATCCTCGCATGCAAGAATCGAAAGCAATTTTTATTCAGTTGTACTGGAAAAGATGAATTTTCAACGTCGTCCAAACACTTGATTCATGCATAGTCTGCAAGTTAGCGTCGAAACATGATTATTAAACAGCCACGCTCCATCGTTCACGTTTCGTCGATTCTAATCACTGTACGCGCTCTCGCTTCTGTATCAATTATATTACAGGATGTCTACTCATCTGGAAAACCTGAAATTATCGACGAATTTTAAATAAAATTTTAGAAGATTAAATTCTCGTCATTATTTTAATCGAAAGACTGTCTGCTTTGAATACTTTAATCTTTAAATTAAAATACTTTCGGAACAGAGCTGAAACTGCATCTCTCTTTCCGAAGCAAAGGCTGCCTAATTTGACTGGTTCAACTTTGAGGATTCAAAATTCAAACTTGAGGTCTGGATCCATTTCAAATAGTCATATGTTCTTTTTTAAAGAAAATTTGGCAACACGCATTTTTTCTATTTAGGAACAAAAATGTTCTACCAAGTAATAAGTATTTGTAGTTTAACGTTCGTTTTACAAAATTTGTTTTTAACTCCATAGCTTTGAACCTAATTTAGATATTTAAATATTCCTACTAGATTCCAGGTTTGATGAACTCTCTTGAAATCCGCCGAAAAATGTGGAAAAAGTTCAAAATTAATAAAATAGTGGCGACCTGTTTGAAAATATAAAAAGCTTATTCTCACAACAAAAAAATCCACCAATTTTTTGTTGAATTTACCCTGTTAGTGGCATGCAGAGTGAATAAGCAAGACATCCTGAGAGTTTTATGCGGGTTACATTTTTGTGAACAGAGCTTTTTTCATAAAGTATAATTTTCGCATTTTTCTTGGAATTAATAGAGGATGCGTAAAAATATTAAGATAAAATTTATATGTTTTAGCCATCATAAAACTCACGTGATGTCTTCTTCATAACAGGACGAATTCAACCAAAAATTGACCGAAAGCATAAGTGTGCATTTTTTGTGTGAAAATAAACTTTTTATATTTTTTTCTGGCGGTTTTCGAAAGAAGACAGTGCCCCTCAACAGAATCTACAAAGAACATTTAAATTAAGTCAAAAACTAATAGAGGTTTAAAGATAAAATTGATCTTTTTAGTAAAAAAAAAACCTAAAAAAATAACATTTCATTGTCGACAGTTTTGAACCTGCCTGTTTTGAAATAGATCCGATCTGAAGATTTGACTAGTTTTTGAAGAATATTTTCAGGTTTTTTCTAGCTTATACAGACATCCCGTAAACCCTTTGGCCGTAATTGTCACGTCGATTACTTAGAATATAACTTTTGTAGATTAGGCTTCCCAAATTTTTTTCACCCAACGCGACGAACTTCTACTTGTATTAGAGGAGTGATTTACCTATAAGCAAACTTCGATACGCAATCGTTTGATAAAGAGCGCACGCAAAACTTTGAACATTTCTGATGCGAACAGCAGATTCATTCGAAGTAGGGAACGACTTTTGCAGAAACGGTCGACCTCGAAGATTTGTGTGTTTGTAATGCCTTATCTTGTACATAGACTACGGGTTTTTTTCCCTTTGGAACCTCTTGACTTGCAGACGTGAACAATTGTCTTTTGTACATTAGCCAGTAGCTCCACAGCCTTGAAAGCACCCAGTCTACATATCATTTGGGGAAAAAGAAGGCGTAACTTATTTAGTTCCTTTTCAGGGGAGGGGCGAGGAAAGTGTCTGGGTTTGCGATAAAAGTTCAAAGAATTACAAAAGCAAACGAAGCAAACTAGATTGAGCTCGAGAGGTGGAAAGACCTTAGGATTCATTTTAGATTTTTATCCATGTTGATAGATTCATTAAGATTTTAACGATTAATTTTATGGACACAGCCTTACTCAGGTTCTGCCTAAATTATTTAACCCTTCCCCCGATCACGTAGAACTTTGAATCCTCTCAAAGCTTCGCTGCGTGCTTTAATGGTGAACATATTATATTTTCTTCGGAATGTCATTTACTCCTGGTCTGTGGATATTTGAAATTTATTTTACACATCGTTCGCGATAAATCGGATTTGTAATTCAAAGGAGCTAGCGCGTCGTCTTAGTTACAAAAAAATTTAAATAACACTGATTACTCGGATTGTACGAGCGCTCTATGACATGAAAGTTCTTTCGAATTTCAGGCATCGAGAATAAATAAACTGAGAAGAGGTCTGAAATCACGAAAAAAATGATTGAAACACGGCTCGATTATAGAATGTTGATTATTATTTATCGTAATTATATAAACTATAATAAATAAATTTACTTGAATTAGTATGAATCTTATGTATTTTATTTAAGAGAATATTTACAGAAAGAGAAGAGGACGATTTATTTCGATCGAGTCGATCGGCGTTTCTTGCTTTAATCCAAGAAAGCTCAGTTACGTAGAAACCAATATTTTTGACAGGGGGGGAAGAGCCCGTGTACAGACTGAAAGTATGATATATATATATATATATATATATATATATATATATATATATATATAGTACAGGTGAATAATAGGAATTATTAGTTACAGAATCGCTGCTCTTGTGTAAAGAAAACGAAAATGCGATTAGAGAATATTGACTCTTAAACGATATATCCTCGTTCGAGATTATGGTCGCCTCCGTCACTTCTATTCGCTTCTGTTTCTTAAAATCTAGCAAAATATAAATGTAATAATTGTTTATATCATTAATAAATTAATTAAAGTTTTATATAGATAATTACATATATATATATACATATATGTATGTATATATGTATGTGCGTATATTATGTTCATGTGTGACCGTGTGTGATTGTGCATACATATGTATATACATTGAATTATTGAGTATCGTTCGTGCTGTAGTTTGCAAAAATCCAAGTCAAAGAATTATTTTGAGTTCTATACTCGGGCGAGTGAAAAATATTTTCGAGCCATGTCTTAAACTCAAAGGAGATAAAAACTGTCGAGCTTACTTTTCTTACAGTTCTCTCCTAGCCGCAACATTTTCTCTCTATTATCATCTACTGATTTTTACTGAACGTATCAATATTAAAGTAATCCGAAATGCAAGTTCTAACCGTTTTAAATTTTGACATTTTGGCTTTTTCTCTTTTCGTGTTACTTTATAATAATCTAAAGATATGTAAAATAAACAACACTGAGTAAGGAGCCTCATGAGGACAAAAAATAGGAGTTTTACTTTCGATTGCTGCGGTTTTCTGATTTTCAAATAGTGGGGTGTAAGTGTGGCTTGAAATGTGCAAAATAATATGAAACATATATCTTCGAAATACATACAATTTCGATTTATAGAATAGTTTTAAAATGTTTTTAAATCTAGGTTGTTACTCCTACATTCGGAGGGAAAATAAAATATCTAACGAGTTTTTATATTTTTGGCGAACCTTCTTCATGTGACATTTCAAAAGTTAAAGTTAGATGAATGAAAGAAAAATTTTAATTTTGCAAGTAAAAAAGGGACATTTTGATGAATATAAAAGAAAGGAAACTGGAGATTTGAGAGCGTGAGTAGCTTCGAGAAACTGCGAACAGAGTAAAAAGTTATGAAACCTGTACATACGAAACTGCTAAATGCGTAAAATAAGTGCTGTTGGAAGATAACTCGAAACTAGATTTATGTAATTAATTTACGGTGAAATTAACGTAAGGATGCCAAAGGTTGCACAGATAAAGATTCACAATTCAGCGACGAAGCCCCTTTGAAGGGAAAAATAGGTACGTGTGTACCACTGTCGATATAATATCATTTTATTCTGTGTACATAGGCTAAACGAAGGCAAAAAAATAAACACTGAATAATGTAGATTGTAGACTGACTAATAAACATTGTAAGTAGGCAACGCTGATGGCAGCTGTATCATAAGAAGTTAAGCAACATCAAAGGGGAGCGCAAGTAGTAAAAAGAATAAAACAAATTTCTTTGTTTTCATTGAATAATGGACGTTATCGGAAAACTGGAATCGATGAATATTTTTGTTTAGGCAAAAGCAATTGCAAAACTTTTTTTTATTTAAAAACTATTTTAAATCCTTGATTCAGTTATTTAGAAGAAAGATATGTCTAATAACTATTCTTACACTAAATACTGAGAACAAAAGTTTCATGGGATTTTATTTCACCATTTGTACTGCAATATTAATCTTCAAATAAAAATTATACTTATACACTTGTTTGTATTATAATAATTGTCTTTATTTATCAAATTGGTGAAAGAGGAGACTCAGTTGAAAGCTGTTGATTTCTAGTCTAATTAGAACATATTTTTGTTACTTGCTAAATTAGTTAAAATAGTAATTCATTGGGTGAATGTCTCTAAACGGAACGAAATTTTTATTTTTGCAATACTTATAAGTAATTTAATTTAGAAATTATAAGGCACAACAAATAGATAGGCTTTTTGTAGTTATATAAAAAGTCTGCAGATATACAATATATGTTAATTATAGGTAATTTAAATTATCTAGAATAAATTAAATGATCTCGCCGGTTCCAGTCACTGATTCTTGCCTATTGTGAAATAATCCAATTTTAAGCTTTTAAACAGACAAACGTTTCTCCCACGCAATTGCCTCAAAAAATGTAAAGGACTAAAATTGTTTTTTGAAGAAAAAAACAGTTGCATACAAAAATGGTTTCAAACCTCTATCACCGAAACCAATTTTTTGCGGGCATCCTCTTTAGAAGCACACAAGAGCTTTAAGTACTCTTTGTTATGAAAGAGATACTTTCTGAAAGAAGCGACATGAGCGACGGATAACATAGAACTAAATCGTTACGTCATTGCAACATACATACCAAATAATTCGCAAATGCCTCTTTTAAATACGCGTACTTATATCATTAAAAATAATGACAAATTGCAGAAAAGGTACCCCGACCAAATTTTTCCGACTTTTGAGAAGAAATTGATAAAGTGCAAACTGGCGATTTTGACAATTTATTAAAGATTGGTGAAAATATCAACCATTGATGTAGGAGATTTACAAACCATTTTCAACTGAATTGAAATCGTATGCACTTAACAAATATAAGAAAAGTTCATAGGAAATTTAACGTTTTTTTTTTAATTTTGAACGCGTTGTTTCCATGGAAGTATGTACAGAAGTCCTTATTTCTTCAATCCAATAAGTCAGAAAATGGCATATATAGAACAAAAATATTCCAACATTGCTGTATGGATCTATGAAGTATGCACAATGAGAGTCAGCGAATTCAAGCATCAAAGTCAATTCCAGCTCGTAAAAGTTATTAGGTTTATAAACTGATATTTTTAAATTGGCCCAGTTGGTTCTTCTTCAAAAGTCGAAAAATTGGAATTTAAAAAAAAAATCGTCGCTTGTAAATCTAACAATAAATGCTGACAAGGAAGGGAAGGGGTTGGTAAATTCCTGAAGCCTTTTGGTTGAAATGGCGCCCCATCTTGTACGCATTATTACAAAAGAAGAAAAGAAATCCGTAGTCCCCCCATAGCGAAAGTTGAGTGGCAAAGCGACCGATAAAAATATTGAGAGACGAGAGGATCGAGGAACTACCGACTGTAAAAACGGCTGAAATCCAAGTCGGAGTGAATCGCGGGAAAATCTTGCTCTTGATTGTATGATATTAGATAAATTGTTTAATACCGGTAGCTACGCGTGAAAATGATTACAACGCAGACTACGAAAAAAAGAAGCAGCTTATGAGATAAATATGTGTGAATAGTGTGATTGAGTGAATGAATATGAATGCGAGAAATTGAAGAGATTTAAGCGAATACTCGTGGAGAGAAAGGAAGAAGAATATGGTGTTTGTCGAAGTTTTGGCGAAAGCTCTGGAAAAAAGGCAAGTAGGTGAAAATACATAATGAGCATATACATACATATATATGTATATAAACAGAAAAAGAGCCATATATATGAATATGTGTATGTATGTATGTATAACTATATAATTATACTATACGATAATTGTAGCGACTATTATTATGATTACTATTATTGTAATTATGACGATAATTATGATTATTACTGTCATTATATAAATATAAATAATTATAAATACCTACCATCTGTTTTCTTTCTTTTTAATTTGATCTACGTTTTTCTCAACTCGAATCACACACAGTTCTTACAATATTTGTAGCATACTACATATTGAATGTGTTATTAACGCCAGAAATTGAGTCGCTATATAATACTATTATTACTGTACATTTTTGTGGTTTATTTAACAATAAAATATTAACAATAATGTTATTCAAACTGCGTCTCTCTCCACCCTCAGGCGAAGCCACAAAAATGAGGCAATTCATTCATTTACACATTACACTTCTTGAAACTTTCAAAGCATATTCTTGAAATCAGTCTCCAGAAAAGAACAATTTTCTTTGCTAAAAAACTGCGAAATAAGTGTTTATAATAATTTGTTTATAAAAGTGGTTTATAACAATCAAAATTTTTGTTCAAAATTAATGATTTAAAAAATTTAACTTTTTAGAATGTATAAAAGTATTTAAATGTGGAATACTTCAAGAATGAACAATTGTAGATGAACCCTATTAGCACACAATATTGCTTCATGTTGCATACCTATTTCTTGCAACGACGGAAACATTGCACATTGCAAGCCTCAATAGTCGAAAAATTTCTTTAAATTAGCTAAAATTTAAATTTTTCAACGCCACTGTTTCAGCTGAGCAACGTTCACTATTTTCGATTTTCATGTAACAAGCTTAGAATTCTGCAAAATAAATAAGTACGTGGATTGGATCAAAGTGAGCTATTCCGCATCTCGTAAGTTACGTTAACAAGTTAACGTATACTCAAGGTAGCCAAACGTCCCGCATTAGTATCTTCTGTCCCGCTTTGAAATTTGTCCCGGAAAATTGGGGTAGCGTCCCGCATGTCCCGCATTTACTATGCTTTTTATACAATCTATCCTTTTTTGAAAAAAAAATGAATATTCACTACACTCGCACTACAGTCTTTCCAGTTTATAATACGCGCGCATAAGTAGCATAAAGTTTTTGGTACTATGACCAAGGTAGCCAACTATCTAGACCCAAAATGACTAATATTGATACGTCGCGCAACATGTACTAGTCAATATGTAGTGTAATAAATTTGCCGAAACCGCCAATGTTTTTCCGTTTATTTCAAAAACCTTCCCCTAAAAAAAAGGTCTTCAGTGGTAAGGTCCGACCGTCCCGAATTTTTGCTTAGAATTTTTAATTCTTCAATCTTATCAATTCTTTGTGAGTAGAAAAATCTAATCAATCATTTTGAATGTTTCACTTGATACTATACAATAACTATTAATTTTATCATCTTTAAAATTTCTACGAATCTGAATGCCTAATTCTAAAATGATTAACCTTGTAAAGCTTTCATTTTAAAATGTTTATTTTTAGAAAGCTTGAATTTAAAAACATTAGTTTTTAAGTTTCCTAATTTTTAATTATTCCATCCAGAACGTGAAGAAAATTTTAATGCACAGTCTTTAAAACTATTTCGGATTTATTAAATTTTTACAGCATCAAATTTGAACTTTTTCAATATTGCCGATTTCTAATTTTAAATTGCACCATTTTGTACGCTTCATATTCGATATTTAAAAATTTTTAAATCAAATTTATCTAAATTCTCATATCAGTCGTTCTGATTAGTTTTAACCCTTCAGTAGTCGCGGCTATTTTACGGGTCATATTTGTCGCGGCGATCTGACAGATCAAATTTGTGAAAACTTACATTTTTGTTCAAATTTGAGTTTTAGCTACTGACACTAAGTGCGTACATGATTTTAGAGGCCGGAAGTAGCAGAAAACAATCTAAGAAATGAATTTATGGCTAATTTTTAGTTTAAAACCTAGAGGAACCAGGACCTTGCTTTTATCTTGATAATTTCCATTTTTTTCTTTTTTGGCGTTTTTCTTTTTGGTATTCAACTCTTGTATAACATAACTAGATATACTACGATAGTTTCACTATAAAATCAGTCTTGAATCGCAATCACATACAAATTTTGAACACTAGTTAAGTTTTATCTTGAAATCGACGCCTCCATTCAATATGAGTCTATGTGCTGACAGCGCCGTGTA
>CAKNYM010012878.1:0-12526 GCA_932195095.1 Andricus curvator | reverse complement strand
GAATAAACGTTCTGTCTGGACAAAGAAAAGTGAGACGCAATTATTATATTTGATTGGACCTCTCCCAATTCCAAATAGAATATATTGGTTCTAATAGTAATATATTTTTTAAATACTGCATAACATTCTGAACATTTTGGTGCATTTAAAAAATTTTTTGAAAACTTCATTGTGGAGAAAAAAAATGTTTAAGAAAAGTATTGAAATCCCTATTCAAAAGCTCTGTGACCTTGAAACGTCACTTCCCAAAAAGCGCGTAACCAATCAGAATAATGATCTATTGACTAACGAAGTATCTAGCAGACAGCTGGCGAACATTCAATTTACAATTTCTAACAGAGATATTTATTTACTTATAATTGTCGAAAAGCAATACAATTTTGCTTAAAATATAAAACCTTAAAAAAGATAGTAATGAATAATATCATTCAAGTGCGTGAGAATGAAATGTTTCCAAAGATAACCTCAATTTGAATATCTTTTACAATAGGTTATGTTTACTGTTTACCCATTCAGTCGCTAGCGGCCATATTATATTCCACCACCAACCGGGCAACCGCGCTAATCAGAATGAAGTACTTCCTGCAAAGTACTTCCCGCAAAAATTCAAAAAATATATTTTTTAAACATTAAAAAAAATATTTAAACTTGATTTAAAAAAACTTTCCTTTTGTAGTTACATTATTTTTTTGGTGTTCTTTTAATTTTACTAGGAAAAAAAATTATTTGAAAATATGCAACAACCCCATTGTGGAATGAAAGTATATGAGATAAGTTTTTAAAGGGTAATGGTCAAAATATTCATGATATTAATCTTATTTATGATAAACGTTCGTAAAGTTGGTCACTTGTATGTGTGAAACAGAAATAATGGAGTAATAACGGTTATCCCCTGTACACGGCAAATGACCGATAATGTCACATTATTGTTTTTTTTTAACTTTTGACCTCTGTTTCCTTTTTCTTTGGTTGAATGGCTGCGTGCTTGTAAAGTTGTGTGTGTGCAAATTTTCGATTTATTGCGTTGACGCGATTAATGTATAAAAGAACAGTTTATTGTAAATTTTGACTGGGTAACAGAATTGCTTGTGCGAGTGATTACAATTCAGAGAGAGAGAGAGTTGCTTATGACTATGACGCATGCAGTTGTCTCATGTAGAAGGCATGAATCATAGAAGGACAAGCACGGATCGAAATTGGACACTATACCGTTGGTGCGGGCTTAGTTACCCGCGATAAATATAGACGGCGCGTCCGGCGAAAATTGTCAGTTCCCCTCTACCATCCACTACTCCCCGAAGGCACCCATCGATATAGTTTGCCAACAGCCACTTGGAGCGCTGTAAGCAAATCTCATCATACTCCTCGAAGCGCACTGATGGTAACTAGCTCGGACAAGAACCATTCAAACTGAAAATAAATTCCCAATTAAAACATTTTTACAATTTTATAAATCATTCAAAATGTTTTGATATATTTTTGGGACAACTGAAAAATTCCCGAATAATAAAATTTCACTTAGAATATTGTCGAATAATAAAACATACAAACTAGAAAATTCCCGAAATTAAGCAATTAAGAAAATAGTTTTTTAATAAATATTATTTATTTATTAAAAATACAATAATCAAATATTTTTATCATAGACTTTTTTTTAATTTTTAATTTTTATAAAATAATTGTTTGAATTTAAAATAACAATCATTGTATAAAAATGTAATGAAAAATAAAATTAAAAACACGTGCGCTTCGAACAAAACAAACTTTGCAGGCTTTAATTCAGCACTGTTTCATCTCGAAGTTTATTTTTATTGTAATTTCTTTAAATTGATAATTCGATTTTTGAGAACGTTTTTTGTGACTTTTAAAAAATACAATGCACATTTTCAAACAAAATTTTTTATCCAGAAATATTTTTTGTCAGTTATTGTTATTTTAAATTCAAAAAATATTACATAACCATAATTATAAACATAATTAAAAAATCTTTGTATTTCTGGATGAAAAATTGTGTTTGAAAATGTGCATAGTATTTAAGAAAAATACGAAAAACGTTCTCAAAAATTGAATTTTAAATTTATAAAAAGAAATAGACAAAATTAATTCCGACATAAATCGGTGCTGAATTGAATCCTGCAAAGTTTGTTTGAAAAATGTTATTAGGTTTCAAGAAAATTTGGAGAGAGTATTTTTTTCTTTCAAAGCGCACGTGTTTTTTAATTTATTTTTTAATACAATTTTTATACAATTATATTGTTCTTTTAAATTCAAACAAGAATTTAAAAAAATTTAATATTAAGAAAATATATTGGATAAAAATATTTGATTATTGTATTTTTAATAAATAAATAATATTTACTGAAAAACAATTTTTTCATGTTTAGATTTGTGAATTCCATAATTCGGGAATTTTTTGGTTTGGATATTTTCTGTCGGGAATTTTTCAGTTCGGTAATATTATAAACTGTTCGAAAATTTTATAATTTCAGGAATTTTATTATTCGAAAATTTACCAATTCGGCAATTTAATAGTGTCGGAGATTTCATTTTTCGGAATTTTTCAGTCATCCCTTTCGGAATTTTTTTAATCATCCCATATTTTTATACCTTCATTTAAAATTATGTAATTTTTCAAAATAAAAAGTCAGAATTTAATTTCGAAATCATCAAAAGTATCAATTTTCTTTTAAATTATTTAAAACCTTTTTAAATTATTTTTAAAATTTTATCGGAACTTTTAAGTATCTTTTAAAGTGATTCCCATTTTTCCTAAACTTTTTGTAAAAACCTGCAAAAGAAAATTGTTTCAAAAGCTTCCATTTTTTTCCAATTTTGTAAATCATTTGAAATGTTTGGAAATATTCTTAAACATTCTCTTAAAGTTATGTTCTTTTTCGAAATAAAAAATCTTTTTAAATATTCCAGAAATCTTTTTAAAAAATATTTGTTATGTTTTTCAAACTTTTTGAGAAGCTCCTAATTTTTTTTTTTGTAAACATTCAAAAACCTCCAAGTTATTCGAATTTTTCCTAAATTAATCGTTGCTCAACTATTATTTACAAATCAAAATTCAAAACTTTAATTTTGAAATTACAAATTTAAAAAATAGAAAAATTATAATTGCAACATTCAAAGTTTAAATTTATCACTCTGAAATTGTGACAATTCAGTTTCGAATTGTTTAATATTGAAAATTGTTTTTTTTTTTAATTTAAAAATTCCAAATTGAATGGATTAAAAGTGGAATATTTTATACTAAAACAATACTTGAATAAGATTTTGAAATTGAATAAAGGCATTTATTTATGAATCTATTAATTTGAAGTGATTTTTAAATTGAATATTGTTTATGAAGACTCAATCGGATGTTTAAATTTGTGTAGATACTAAGGCTTTCGAATTAAATTAGTTCAAATTTTAACGTTAAAATATGTATGTAAATTATATAATTGTGAACAGATCCAGAATCGTCTTGGAAAATCAATTACTATTCAATTTTTAATACTCGAGCAACATTTCAGTTTCTAAAAGCATTGAGCTAATTTATATTTACAGCTGATCAATTTAAAAAGTTTTTTTATTTTCCGGTCAAAAAATAGATTCACTTTCATTTCCCGATTTTTCCCGGTCGCGAGTCTAGCTCAATTTAGAACAACTTTCATGTTTTTGAAACATTAATTTTTCGGTTCTAACTTCCGGGACAATCATTTTATTCCTTAAAAGATTTTTTACAATTCTCGTGGTTAATTTTTTATTTTAAGAAATGTATGTAAAAATTATACTATTTTTATTTTTACAAACAATATTTTGCTTAAATAAAATTGTTGTAATAAAAGCGTTTCGAAGAGTTTTTTTTAATCTTTCGAGAAATAAAATAAATACTTATAGGTCGACCAAGGTTAATTTTCTTTACAAAATTTTCCTTCAATCTCATTTTTTCCAGTTGTTTTTACTGTAGTACAATTTAGGTTTGTATATTTGGGCGAAAAAATCCGTTGTATAGTTTGACAAATATTCTTTATAAATCAATATTTTGTACACAAAATTACCTTGAGCGACCTTTAATTATTATGTTATAAACGTAAAAAAACCAGATATCAATGTTTTATATAAAAAACACAATCCATGAGTGACAGAACGAAATCATAAACAATAATAATGTCCATTTATTCAGAAAGAAGCACTTTGAACAAAATTGACCTTGAGAGAACATTAAATATATATTTTTCAATTTTGACAAAACTCAGGTGTTATTTTCTCACAAAAAAAAAATAATTTTTCGGGGTGCTAAATTATTAAACTAGCTGTGAATTCGATCTCGAGTGCTTCCACTTTGTTTGTATTTATAATTCTATGGTGCTCATTTCACGAGCACTTTGCATCCCGTTAGCAAATGTATTTGCTTCCTCATAGAGGAAGCATTAGTTATTTTTTTCAATAATAGACAAACCAAAGTCTTCATTTTGCTCAATTTAAAAATAGAAATTTACAAAAAATAAGAAATTACATAATAATACAAAAAATTTTTAAATACAAAGACAAATCAAATTTTGTATTCGAAATGATAATTTTTCGAGCTGGAAAAGCGAAGGGAAAAGTTCTGTCGCACCCTATCCCTTTTCCAGCTCTGTGATTTCTTTACAAAAATTGTCAGAATTACTCTATTTGAAAATTTATAATGAAAAAGTCTTTTCTATTCATGCCTCAACTTTGAATTATGTCTATGAAAAAAGTTTTTCTGTTTGAAACAGATGATTCAAATATTATAAATGAGCATAACTTCCCTACTCTTTAATAAAATATATTAATATTGTAAGTCAATCGATTCGTCTCGAACCAAGGAATCTTTTATATTCTTGCATCAACCTTGATTTATGTTGAAGAAAAAAGTTTTACTAGAAAAAAACGTATTTCCAAATATTATGCATTACCATAGCTTCCTCACTCTTCAATAAAATGTAATAATATTATAGGTCAATCGATTCGAATCGAATCAACATATCTTTTCTCTTCTTGCATCAGCTTTGAATTATGTTAATGAAAAAAGTTTGATTATAAAAACCCGATTTTTAAAATATATAAATTACCACAAATTACCTACTTTTCAATAAAATGTTTTAATATTGTAGGTCAATCGATTCGTCTCGAACCAAGGAATCTTTTGTATCCTTGCATCAACTTTGAATTATGCTACTGAAAAAAGTTTTACTATAAAAAACCGATTTTCAAAATATTATTGAGTGCTAAAAAAAATGCAATAAATATTTTCAGAAATCCTTTGGTCAGTTTCAAGATATTAGTGAGGAAAATAAGCCCTCCAAATTTCATCAATTTATGTGCAACCGTTTTCTAGTTATCGTGTTCACAAAAAAGTGTGACATCCACACATCCACACACCCATTCGGACAATTGCTTAGAACATTGTATTAGACATTTTTACATTGAGGAAGGTTTAATTAAATGAATTAAAATTTGTTTGAAAATGTTACCATTACAAAGCTTCCTCTATGAGGAAGCAAAAATAAATAAAACTTGAAAAAGCACCATTTTAAAGAGCTTTTGAAACTAAACATTTGTTCAGTTTTTTCAAGCACTCCTAATTATCAATAGTCCTACTTTCAAATTTATCTGAAGATATACGGTTTAAGTCGTTTTAAAATAATGATTCAAGTATTAAAAGACGTTCATTTCCAATTCTGCAACTTTAAACGATTTTAATTTGTAACTAAATAATTTGAAATGTTTCAATCTAAAATTATCGAACACTTTCAATTCAAAAATTCATGCATATTTAAATAGCTTCAAATTTCAAATTATTCAATATAGTCTACTTTTTCATGTTTGACCTTCAAGGATTCAGTTTTAAAGGTTATAAATTACAATTGTGAAAAACAAGTAAAATATTTTAATTAATTTATGGTTTAAACCAAAAACATTTGTATACTTCAATCTACATGCAGCTGAAAACATTGAATTTAAAATGGGTTGAATTCAAGATATATTTCGAAAAGAAAACTGAAAGTAGAGGATCGACTCTCAAAAGAAGCGACTAAAATAAGGAAGTATTTTCACATATTTAAAGTTTAAATTTAAACTTTTGACTTTTTCGCGTTGTAGCAAATTCGAATCCCAGAATTTGTTATTTTTAACCTAACTTATAACAAAAAATGTAAAAATTCAAACAATAAGCCTGCATTCTGAAAATGAGGACATTTTAATGTTAAAATTTAAATTATCAAATTGAAGACTTAAAAATTAAAAAATTTTCAATCAGTGTTTTGTAAATTGTATTAGAATCGTAAAAGAGTATAATTAGTTCGGAATCGAAAGACATACAGCAAAGATATATAATATATTTGCATACAGCTTAGTTATCTGCGCAAAAAGAAATGTTTCAAAAATTTCTTGTTTATAGAGTTTTTAAATTTTCGGAAGTTTACATTTTTCACATACCTATAGGTATGACCTCTATAGAGATAAAAAAAGATACCCAATTTTTTCTCATTTTAATAACATATTTTCTGAGAGATAATTCCTATATTCACCCCCGTTTACAAGTGACCAAAATGCACCAGGGAAAAAATCGCCAAGACCCAGGAATACAAATTAGATATACAGCGAATTAAAAAATTTTTAATTTTGATATTTAATGAGATTATCTTTATAACTTGTGATTTCAAAAATTTGCATATAATAATTTTTTTTTAAATAAATACTGTAGGAAAAAATCGAAAAGATCCAGTTCTCGAAATTATAATTACAGCAAATTTTCTGTACTTCTAGGGACGACTGAAATATCCCGCAAATAAAATTCCCGACTCTGTAAAACTCCCAAATAATAAAACTTCAAAAATAATAAAATTCCCGAACAGTTTATAATATTACCGAATTTGAAAATTCCCAAATAATAAAATTCCCTACATACAATTGCCGAATTATAAAATATCCGAACTAGAATTTCCATTATTATAAAATTCCAGAATTTGCATAGTTAAAAAATTGTTTCTTAATAAATATTATTTATTAAAAATGCGATAATAATATATTTTCATCAAATAATTTTTTTTTTTCAATTTAAAATTAAAATAACCCTACAAAAATTGTGTAAAAAAAAATTAATGTAAAAAGACGCGTGTCCTTCAAACGGAAAAAAATTTCTCCCTAAATTTTCTTCGAACCAAACATGATCCAATCGAACTTTGCAGGATTAAAATCAGCACTAATTTATTTCGAAGTTTCTTTTTAATTTTTTTAAAATCAATCATTCGATTTTTGAGAACATTTTTGTAATTAAAAAAAAATACTATGTACATTTTCAACCAAAATTTTTTATCCAGAAATATATTTTTTTCAATATTGTTATTTTAAATTCAAACAATATTTTTTTTTAAGCTTCAAACATTAAAAAGATTATTCTTTGGTATAAATATTTGATTATTTTAATTAAAAGAATCATTTATCAAAGACAATTTTTTTCAGCACTGGTTCATGATTTATCTCGAAATTTCTGTTTAGTTTTTTTTTTTTTTTAAATAAAAAATTAAATTTTTGACAAAAGGTTTTTTATAATTGTTTAAAAAGACTATGTACAAAAAACCTATCTCAAGCTTCAGACCGGCAAAAATTGTATATATTCTTAAATGCAATCAATTTTCGGTGCAGTCAAGTAATAAAAATGAAACTCGAAAGTACAAAAAATTTTAATTTAAAAAATCATATCTATCATTCATAGAAGAAGCATGAACGTATAAGAAATTATAATAATATTCAACAATAAAATATAAACATAATTATCTCAATTCAGTTTATTTATTACCATCATATCAGTGCTTCTGTCATTATTAATTTTTCATTAATTTTTCCAAATACGTACTTTGGGTGTGCCTATAGACATTGTGCCATTTATTATTATATTCGGAACTGGGGTGTTTTGTTTATGAAGCGATACATGTCAAACTTTTCTAACCTCAAAAAATCTTTCAACTGCTTTACCGTCATATTTTACGAAGAATGAGAAAACCAGCTCTCGACTTCGTAGTACGGTGAGGGCAGCACCTCGATATGGCAGACAAAAAAAAAAAAAAAAAAAAAAAAAAAAAAAAAAAAAAGGTGGGGATGAGGGGGCCCCAACCATCGCCCCCTCTTGTGAGATCCAATGCACGGGAGCGGGCGGTTGGCGCGGCGAAGCCGTGCCATTCGCGCGCTCGTGATTTATGATCTCCCCGAAGAATGATCGGACTGGAAGAAGTTGTTGTGCGTTACCCGTTCGGGCATTTTTACACAATCTGAGAGAAATTTGACATGACTGGAATTTAAAGTGACATTTGTTAGATGTGACATCAAGTCACATCTGTTAGTTCCCCCACTCTGACACCCCGTACCGCATCTACGTTTATAATATCTTTGCTAAGTTGAACCCATAGTAAAATTGAATCGTTAGATTACAGATGGCCGGGATAATCCCACAGTAAATATAAATTTTATCGTATAATTTTATAGAAGGTATAAAAGTAGAAGAAGAAGAAGGTATATAAAGTATATAATTGTAGAGAAGGAAGGGGATGTGGTTGGTTGCCTTCTCATTTTTCTTTCCTCTTTTTTATTTTTGTGCAAAGAAACAAAATTTTTTTGTTTTTATGAATTGCAATAGGAGCATTTTGTTGTGTTTGTCCAAATTTGATCGTTGAATTCTTGTTTTGTTTTCAGGAATTCTATACATTGTATTGAATAAGTTATATTTCCTAAATATATGTAGGAATTATACATTATACATATATATGTCTTATCGATGTAGAGGAGCATTTGATTCGTCTATTCAAAGGGAATATGAAATACACAGTAAAAAGAAAACCTTAAAATTTAGTTAAACTTACTTTCAGGGTGGCCTTAAATTCATTAGGTAACTTAATTTATGATATTGAGGTGAACAGAAAGTCAGTCTGTCTTCGCGGATAGTGATTTAAGGTCGAAAGCGAATGTAAAAGCCGCATGACTGACCAAAATTTGTCATAGTAAGTATGAAATACCAGAAAGTAAGTTCGAACGCAGATGAATTTCATTTGATGCGGGCGGAACTCGCTCAAATACTTGATGCGCATTGATGGTGATTCCAGACTCAACCCATTCCGTTGCACGCGGCGCGGCACCTCGTGTGCGTTTGCCTTGCGTTCTAAGTAGTACCAACCTCCGGGTAGAGAAGTGAAAGTTACTAGGGAGAAAATATGGCAGCCACAGATTGCTGGAGCACAGTTTTAACTTGAGAAGACATGTAGACATGAATTCATGAAGTTGACATGTCACACTGTTGATTCATGTTAGGGGGGGGGGGGAGGTATATTTAAATATTATAATTGTTAATTAATCAACACGGATATTATTGTTTTCACAATTCAGAATTCGTTCAGACTGAAGATTTTTTTTTCTTTTCAACGGAAATGTCTGTAAAGAACTTAGGGAAATTCTTCCCTTAACATATTTTATTAAAGCACGACAATTTTCCATTTTAAACCATTTTTGTTGTGATTTTGTTTTTTATCAGAAAATCTGTCTGTAAAACAGTTGAATTTTTAACCCGAGAATATGTATTTTCCACCAAATAAGAATTTTCTGGGAAAATTTGAAACAAGGATTATTAATTTTAGAAAAATTAAACTTTTAGCTGTAAAAAATTAATTCGCCATAAAAGGAGAAACGACTTCTGAACAAAGCAGTTTAATTTTCAACCAAAAAGATGAACCATTATCCCAAAACAAAATGCACACGTGAAAGAGTATTGTCTTTGTAAATATTTCAAAACGCTTTGGATATTTCAAGAAGCAATTGTTAAACTGAATGTTGAAAAGAAATCCAGTTTTGATTTTCTTCAAATTTTTCTTCTCAATACCTTACAATGTGCTCTAAAAACCCTGTGAACATCCAAATGGGATCTCCCTGAGTTTTCGAGAAATAATAAAAAAAACTTACGCCTAGACGATGCGCACGACGTGAAAAACCGCGTAAACAATTGACGAAGATTATACACGCAGGCAGGAACCCCAGAATTCAGATTCTAGGGTGCTTGGCACGGTGCTTAATATTTTCTGGAAAACTAAGAGAGATTCCATTTTTACACCAACAAGGCTTTTAGATGACATTGTAAGGTATCTATAAAATGAGTAAAGAAAATCAAGAATGGAATTTTTTTCAAAAATTCAAGTTTTTACAAAATTAACATGTAAAATTTGTTTTGGACAACACTGCGTTCTATTGTGAATAATGAAAAAAATTACATCTTTATATCATTTAAATCACCAAAGTTATGAAAGTTTAAAAAAAGGACCCAACTTTTTCAATTTTAAATATCTCTTATGTTTTACGAATTTTTCGAACATTCTTTTGGGTGTATTCCTCCATTACCTACAAGAACGGATACTAGAATTTGGGTCGAAATCACTAACAATAGATGACATTCTTCACATAATTCGACATGGAATTGTTTTCAAATTGAATTGACGTTTTCAAAGCATGAAATGTGATATTATGCAACTTTTCGGCGCGATATTTGGCATGTCGAAGAAGTGATATCTGGGCGGGAAAAAAATAAATAAAGGAGGTAGTGTGCGCGGTTTATAAGCTTAGGCGATTAGGGTTTGATTATCGGTGCTTGCGAATTTTATGCGATAACGTTTTTCTCAAGTTATATGTAATGTATAAGTTAAGATATTTGATATATTATGAAAAAGTTAAAGAGTTATGAAGTTTTTTGTAAATTTTCGGTAAAAATCAACTTATGTTAAAAGAAAAAATATTTCCACCGATTATGGCTGCATTTCATGCCAGAAGTACTACAAGAAAGTTTTATCCCTCTAAATGGTGTGGAACCCACCCAAAATGGAGCAATAATGTTACAAAATTTCTGTGAAAATAAACGAATTTCAATCGCAATATTTTTATTGCTTATGACAGCATTTTATGTCTGAAGCACAAGAAAGAAGTTGCATTCCTCCAAGGCACTTAAAAAATATTACACTTCAAAATTCAGTCATTTGAAAAGTAAAAACATTTTCACCGATTATAGCAGCATTTCATGACAGAAATGGAATATATGGAAATGGAGTAAAATATTTTTTTAATGGCACAGTTTTGGAAAAATCGTGAATGTTTTTTTTTGTTTCTTAATCTTCATACATAATCGAGTAGCCCGTGACACTTCTGTATGCACTAAAAGTGCGACGCAGTAACTTTGGCATGAGAACTCCGCAAAAGTTCCCTGATTATGAATATCAAGGTTACGCTTTCGAAATCTGGTGCGATAATTACTTGAACAATTTTTTTAAACAATTACATTATTCTTTTAAGATAAAAATGTTGTAAAATTATTTTCGGAAAGTTCATGGAAAAACAAAACTTGTATATCATAACAAATTCTTCATGCAACGACCCGTCTTCAAGTAAGAGCGTTACAAAGAATTGAATTTGCACTCAAATTGATATATTTGCGGCTGCATATCTCGACAACTATTGGACCGAAAATTTTCGAAAAAATGTAAATCATTTTTCAGGACACATGCTGCACGAGAAAAAAAGAAAATTTTCCGACGGAACAAAAACTTGTGTTAATATATAAGTATAAAAAATTGGCCTTTTTTAACAACTACGTGTACAATTTGTTGAACTTCCTAACAAAAGACTTTGTGTACATTTCAAAAGGTCGATTCTATAACTTTTATAAAAAATTACAAATACTTTTTTTTGTTCTTCTAAAAACATCTTAATCTTTTTTTTGTTAATAACAAGTTGTATAAACAAATGCAGCTATTTTATATAGCTTTTGTTTTTAACGTGTTTTTAAAATGAGATATAAAACAAAAACTTTGTCTTTTCTAGATCTTCTTTTAATTAAAATCATTTGTTAATTATGGCCTTATAAACAATTAATTGCAACGTAATCTTTGGTCTGTCCCAGCTGCGATTTTATCCACAAAATTCTAGATTTCCCGAATCTGATGTTTTTATTCGCGTTGCTTGATTCAGGCACAAAGGAAAACTGCTATCTCTTTTAAATTTTCTTTCAATTCAAACAATTTGTTATATACGGCCTTATAAACAATGAACTGCAAAGTAATGTTTGGTCTGTCCCAACTGCAATTTTAGAATTAGGATTTTCGATTTTTCAGTTACTTTTTTTTGTAGGATCCTGCCAATCTTTCTCTCTGTGAGGTTACCGCAAAAGGTTCCTCTTTTGCATGAAATGTGATATTATGCAACGTTTCGGAGCGATATGTGGCATCTCGAAGAAGTCATATCTTGGTGGGAAAAAAGTAAATGAAGGAAAAAGTGGAAATATATCCTTAGGTATAATATATACAAGTATATGTATATATATATATATATAATTTAAAAAAAAAGTTAAACAACCACCGCAGGGTCTCACTAAGAGCAACTGCCATCCAACAAAATGTCAATAGCCCCCAGTAGCACCGCGGTAAATCACACCTATGGCCACGTCTCACAACCGTGAGATGGGTGGTCATAGGCAACGACAAAA
>CAKNYM010012877.1:0-24895 GCA_932195095.1 Andricus curvator | reverse complement strand
TATATATATATTGCAACCAGCGGCTTTTGGCCGGGTTAATTATTATTTTTGGTTCGATTGCTCAACAATAAATGCAACCCCTGGCTTAAGGCCGGGTTAACTTTCATAGTTAATCTAATTTATTATTCGTTATTCTAAGTCTTAAAGATGTAAAGAAAAGGGGCTTCTTTTGGAGAAAAGACAAAATTCTATTTCCATTCACATTGGTTCTTTTTATTCATTAATCCCTGACTAAGCTATTTATACAGCAGGTTTCTAGTCCCTAGTCTATCTTATAAGAAACTACGAACCCTAACGATTCAGACGTGAATGCACTGATTTCTCGTGAGAAATGGTGCGCTGGAAAATTACATCTGTAACGGAAACTCTGATACAAGCTGCACTTCGGGCAGTTGCTAGTGGATGCAGTTATAAGCTAATAGATTGTTAAGCTAGAGAGCACTACGGGCTCTTTAAAAACACGTAATAAATTTAATAGAATGCTACGGAGCAATATTTACGAAGTTACATACAAGGTGATGTCACCGCTAAATTCTAACTAGATTTTATACATAATAATTCTTAAATCACTTTATCGTGATGTCGAAGATAAGAGAGTAAAAATGGATATAAAATTATCAGATGTAATTAGAAAACTAAATAGAGTAATTATATCGAGGCCCACGGTTCTCGATCCTAAGAGTATAAGCTGAACACGTAAAAGCCTAAGAGATTTCAGTGTATTCTTTATATCGAAAGAATAACTACCCGTTGTCCAAAATAAGCTATCGCACTTTATTTTGGCCTACAATCTGCAGGTCAATGACCCATACAGGTGATTGCTTTTCCATAAAAGCAAGGATTCGCTCGGTAAAGACCCATGTGATCCTCTTCATGCCAAGCCTCAGACAATAAATTTCAGATAATACCTCTAATAATTATCATTGTATTATTAGCAGGGATTATCCTTAATTTAGTCGCTTTAGCGTCAGAGTATCGCACCAGGCTTTATAACCTGTCGCTCAGGCCTCTCGGTCCTCGAGAAGCGAGGGAGTCGCTCGGGCACGTTCGCGTCCCTTCGCAACTGAGGAATGTCGCAACGCAGGTAGCCCTCTATTGTTCTCAATTCGGGGCGGAAGTGAGAAAGCGAGCGTCTCTGAACGATGCTTGCTTTTCAGAGAGAATCTCTGAATTTATGATTTTATAGTTTGCGAGATTTTAGCCCCGAGGTTTAGAAATTTAGTTATTAGTTAATCTCAAACTAAACTGGCATTTGGAAATATGGACAGGGTCCCCCGGTACAACCAGGTTCTCTCTCGAAATCGCAAATGTTTGTAAAGGATTATAAACCGACGCGTTTAAATGATACCCGATAATATGGACAGTGTCCCCCGGTACAACCAGGTTCGCTCTCGATTATGCGGGTGTAATTTAAATTATTTCTACGACGCGCTTGATTGATACCTGATAATATGGACAGGTTCCCCCGGTACAACCAGGTTCGCTCTCGAAGATGCAGGTATAAATCAAGATCTTTATTCCTCAATGGGAATCACGGATGAACGCGCTCAATTAATTCTTGATACTTTGGACAGTGTCCCCCGGTACAACCAGGTTCGCTCTCGAGAATGCAAGAATTAATTAAGATTAATTTACGCACGAGAAAACAAGTAAACACCAAAATTTGAAACACAATTAAATCACAAAAATGCACGAGTTCACAAGTGGGGCACAAATCAGGCTCAAATGAGGCTCTGGTAAGGCAATCGCTCAGATTCGCTGGTAATGTCACCTTGACTAGCACAGCTAGGAACGCAATCGAAAAATGCCTGAAATCCTCGGTTAGACCGAATATTTCAAGGCAGGCAGTAGTGCAGCAATGAAAGGTTTCCCCTTCTGTCCGCACCACTAAGAGATTTCGACCCTATGATCTTTAGCTGTGGTAGGCAAAGATCAAAAATAGAGTGGCGTTTTTCGCCCGGGGTTCGCCTTTTATTCACTCTGCCCTCCCACGCTTACGTAAGATCGCTTGCGTGGGAGTTCTTGAGTTTGCGCTTTAGCGTTTCTCCTGTGGAATGCTTCTTTTTAGAAAACATCACAGAGGAGAAACTACTATTGCCTATTTTCAGGAACCCCCTGAAACTCAGGGGTTACAATATATATATATATATATATAGCCGGAGTGGTAGGAGGAGTCAGGATAGGAGGGGTTAGAATTTGGTCGCTAGCGTATGCAGATGACATAGTGTTGTTGGCAAAAAGCGAGGAGGCCTTAAAGGAAATGATGAAGAGGTTGAGAAGATACCTGGATAAGAACAGGTTAGAACTGAACGCGGAAAAGTCCAAGGTTATGGTTTTCAGAAAAGGAGGTGGAAGGGATAAGGAAGGGGAGTGGAAGTGGAAGGGAAAGGCGGTGAAAGAGTTTGTGTACCTGGGCTTCTTGTTTCGGAGGAATGGCGGAGTGGATGGTCACATAAAAGAGAGAGTGAGAAGGGCAAATGTTGTGATGAGGCAGGTGTGGGGGTTGGGAAAGAAGTTATTCGCAGATGATTTTGGAAGGAGAATGAGATTGTTTGACTCACTAGTGATGAGTGTGCTATTGTATGGAGTAGAGGTGTGGGGGTGGAAGGAAAGCGAAGAGGTAAATAGGATACAGGAGAGATATGTAAAGTGGACACTGGGGCTGGCAAGGAACACGCCTAAGTATATTGTCAGGAGGGAGACGGGGAGAACGAGTGTAGGGATTCTAGCGGGGAGTCGAGCGTGTAAATATGAGGAGAAATTTTTGGAAGAGGGGGGAAGTAAGCTGGTTAGGGAGTGTTGGTGGGAGAAGGAGAACAGGAGAGGGGGCGGGAAGATGGAGGTTGAAAGAGAAAAGTATTTTAGAACGAATGGACTGCAGATGGATGAAGTGAGAAGGATTCATGAGGAAGGAAGGAAGGTATATGAGTTGGTTAAGAAAAACAGCATGGAGAGAGAGAAGACAGCAGGGGAAGAGAGAATAAGAGAAACAAGGTTTAATGGGAACTATGTGTGGATTATGCCAAGGGCGAGAGCGCAATATTTGTGTGAGAAAGTAGAGAAAGGAAGTCAGGAGCTGATAGCGAGGATGAGATGTGGGTGCATGGAGGCTTTCAATAGGTTCTGGCTCGCTAGGGAAAAGAGGATGTGTGAACTATGTGGGAAGGGGGAGGCAAGAGTGGAGCACTGGTTGGAGGAGTGCGTAGAGGTGGAAAGGAGTGAGATAAGCATGGAGGTATTGATGCATGAAAGGGGGGACAAAAGGGCAGTAGCATGGGTGAAGGGAGTTTTGGGTAAGATGGAGAAGAAGAGAAGGAAGGAGGAAGAGGAATGGAGAAGGAAAGATTGTAAATAGAGGAGGAAGTAAATATAAGTAAATGTAAATATTTTAAATAGTAGATAAGTATTAGGTAATAGCCGCGGAGGCAAAGTTTGGTAATGCGAGACAAAGCAAGAAAGTAGGGACATGCGAGCGAGGCGAGGCGAATCGAGGAAGGCAATGCGATAAGAGGGAGCGGCGTTAGAGATAAGGTGTGGAAGGATGTTAGTTTTAAGGGTTAGTTTTAAGAAAATTCTGTAAAAAAATGGATGTGTAAGCAAGTCAATTTTTTAAGGCCAGCAGGCTAAAGAATAAACGTTTATCTATCTATAAATATATATAGAATTAAGTTGAAATTTTCTGAATTGAAAAATTTTTAAGCTTGCATTTAAAAAGTGTTAAGTTCAAGAGAGTTCCACTTTGAATGCTTTAATTTGTAGTTTAGTTTTTATTATTTCGAATAACAAAGCTTTGAGCTTTCAGAGCTCGAACTTCTCTCTTTCAATTAACGTGAAAAATTTTTGCGAGCCGGGAATATTTTTTCTGGGTTGAAATGGCCACCCTGCTTTTATTAATGTCCCTTCAAATCCTGCGAATACACTAAAAAAAATTTTGCTTTAATCAAACAAATTCTTTCTTTGGTATAAGGTTAAACAAATATTTGATTGGTCGAGACAAGAATTTCTTTGCTTAAAAAAAACTGATTTGATTCAAACAGACCATTATTTATTTTAAACCAATTCTAGCTTTGATATACGGTCAAAGAATGCTTGATTCGAACGTTTTTCTGTGTGTACAATCTCATCACTTGTCTGTCGCTTTGTACTCGATGAACAATTTCCAAAATGCGAAATTTTTTGTATATTTAACTCTATTACATTAAATGAATGCGTTATTAATGTATGTACCTGGGACCCTAAGAAATGTATACGAATAATTTTTTTAGATAATCAAATGATTTTTCTTTCCACATACCTTTTAAATATATACGTCCTATCAAAAAGTAGAGTAAACCAAATTTTTAGATCTTTCTGAGGATGGATAGGGGGAGAGTATGCTAGAGGCCGGAGTAGTAGGAGGAGTCAGGGAAGGAGGGGTTAGAAAATGGTAACTTGCATATGCAGATGATACAGTGTTGCTGACAAAAAGCAAGGAGGCCTTGAAGGAGGTGATGAAGAGGTTGAGAAGATACCTGGATGAGAATAGGTCAGAGTTGAATGCAGAAAAGTCCAAGGATATGGTGTTCAGGAAAAGAGGGGGAAGGGAGATGGGAGGTGAGTGGAAGTGGAAGAGAGAAGGTAAGTGAGTGCAAGTGGAAGGGAAAGACGGTGCAAGAGGTGAAAGAGTTTGTGTACCTGGCCCTCCTGTTTTGGAGAGATGAGGCAGTGGATGGTAATACAAAAGAAAGAGATAGGACAAATATGGTGATGAGGCAGGTATGGGGGTTGCGAAAGAAGTTGTTTGCAGATGATTTCGAAAGGAGAATGAAATTGTTCGACTCGCTAGTGATGAGTGTGCTATTATATGGAGTGGAGATGTGGAGATTATAACAGGAAGTCGGGCGTGTATATATGAGGTAAATTTTTAGAAGAGGGGGAAATAAGCTGATTAGGAAGTGTTGGTGGGAGAAGGAGAACAAGAGAGGGGGGTGGTCATATGGAGGTTGGAAGAGAAAGGTATTTTAGAACGAATGAGCTGCAGATGGATGAAGTGAAAAGGATGCACGAGGAGGGGCGGAAGGTGTGTACAGTGGGCAAGAAAAATGTAATGGAGAGAGGGAGAAAGAAGGGAGCTGTGGAGGAGAGAATAAGAGGGACAAGGTTTAATGTGAACTATAGATGGATTATGCCAAAAGAGAGACCGCAATATTTGTTCGAAAAAGGAGAGGAAGGGAGTCAGGAGCACAAAGCGAGGATTAACAAAATATGAGAATGTGAAAAAAATTTTGTGTTCATAGAAAAGCACTATATGATATTTGAACTATATGATGTAATTATTTTGACCGAAAATAACGTTAATTAAATCATTTATTCGTACATCGATGTAAACTTCTTTTTAAAAACAAAATAAAATTATGCAATTATTTTTTCACCAAATGGAACATAACAAGATCAGTGGTGAATGATCAGAACATCATAATTTTTTTTTTTTTTTTTCGGGTCACCCTATTCTTTTTTAAAATTGAGCGTAATTATAAAATGAGAATAATAATTTTTTTTGTATTTGTGCTACCTATACTTTGCTCCATTTATTGACATGTGCATTACAACCCAAAACTAAACGTCAGCAATTTTAATCAAAAAATTTCAAAAAGAAATTTAGTCATTTCGCGTTTTTGAACATAGGCAATTATTGAATATCATCAGAGATACGAACAAACCTGAGAAGATGAAAATTGTGCAATCTAAGAATATCTATAAATTTGTAATAATTCAGATAATAATAATGGTAGTGTCTATACGTCCGGGCAGAAGCCACGCTCTTTCCCTTTTCCAGATGCCCCTTCCCTTTTCTAGATCCTTCTTCGACTTACCAGGTCCGTGCGTTCAGAATTGACCGTGTGTTGAAGGCAGATAAACGTACGTAAAGATTACATAAATGATAACCTCGGTTTTAATTAAATTTATAACCAAATTGTTCTCCTAGAAACTGACTCTTATCAAATCTAAATACCTCAGAAGTACAATGTTGACGCCTTTAATGCAATAGATAACGACTATAGTACAGAATATATGAGCTAATAAAGCGGTAGAATATCCATAAGTCAAATTGTTAAAAAAATTCTCAATTATTAAATGAATTAGTTTGTTCTCTAATTTGAAATGATGAGGATTCTCTGTATTCTGGTCTTATTCTTGGCCGTGATCCTCAGTTCTATTGGTAAATATATAATCTACTATATAAAATTCAAATTTGTACACATAATGCAAAATAGCATTGACTGTATATATATATATATATATATATATATATATATATATATAGCGAAACCCTCGCGTGTCTTGAGGACACGAAGCGACCCAAAGATGACAGCTTTCTGCATCCATCACAAGGACAATTACTTGTACCGAATATTTTGGGTACAGTCGTTGCAGCTCCCTTTTAAGGTCTTGATACCTCTCCTCCTCTCTTGTCTCCTTGGCAGTGATGCTGTACTCGGACGGAGACGAGAATTCGATCACGAACATAGTTCGTTTCTCGAAGTCTTGGAAAACGATGTCAGGCCGCGGTCAGCAGGGTCATGGCCAGTACCGTAAGAGCGACAAAGATGGTAATAGAGCACTCTTAGGACCGCATTATGTCTGTAGATATACGTCATTCCTGCATGGGTCGGACACCCCGATAGTATGTGTTCTAGGTACTCAGCGTGTGCATGACACGCTCTGTTCCATGCGAAAATAAAACCCTCCACCTAAATTAAGCCCTGATGATCTGAGGAAAGCAAAAGTTTGCTCCTTCGACAAGGACTGTTTTTCTACATTTCTGTGAAAGTTTCCGTGCATTTTCTTTTCGAGTGGCTGTTGCTGAAATTTTTCAACCTCTGCTTTCTTGACATCGGCTTTTAGAAGTGAAGCATCTAGATGGTGTAATGCACTTTCCTCACTTCTGATATTAAAATTCAGGCCAAGGGTCACGGCAGCTTGTTCCGCGGCTTTGTAAAGGAACGTTCCTTCGCCAATCATCTCGTGTTTCCTGACCATTTTTAGGAGAGGATCTCTGCCATTCGCAACGATGTAAGCTGTATTTAGAACAATTCGGTTATGGAGACACTGGAGATTCAGAAGTCTGCGTCCGCCTTGGCGCCGTTAAATGTATAATCGCGGAACTGACGAATTGATATGGAAGCTTTTATGCATATGCATGATCTTACGTGTGGTGATATCAAAGGATGTAAGCTCGTTCTTCGTCCATTGAGCCACCTCAAACGAGTAGAGTAGAACCGGGCCGGCACGCATGTTAGTCGCAGATACCTTGTTCAACGTCGACAGATTGGAAGACCAAATCTGTCGAAGAAGATGCTTGAATCTGCGTCGGAGAGACTCCTTCACTGATATTACGTCCTGAATGCGGCTTTGAGGCACGCCCAGGTATGTATAGGTCTCTCCAGTATTAAGATGTCTAATAACACTTATCAAGTTATTGGCCTGTAATTCTCTGGGTTGGAAAAGTTGCCTTCTTTCAGTAAGAGTATAGTGCGTCCTAACACCAGCCACTGCGGAATGGGCGTCTTCGACTTTAAATATGAGGTGAATATGCGGGCCAAATGTAGGTGTGTAGAAGTAAAATTCTGCCACCAGAAGTTCTTGATACAATCTGGTCCAGCAGCGGAAAAGTTCTTCGTGCCTCTGAGTGCTTTTTTCACCTCTTCGGCAGTGATTGATGGACATTCCTCCTCAGATTTTATTATCTTGTCGCAAAACTTAAAGCGGATGATATTGTCAGTGTCTTCTTTCAACTTTAGTGTTTTCGGGATCTTGTTTACCTCTTTCCAAAAAGTCTCTACCTCCTTGGGCTTGGGTGGATTTTTAACAGGAACAGGACGATCGCTGAAGAGGCGCGATGGGTCAGCGAGAAACTGTTGATTCTCCCTGATCCATCTCTCCCTCTTCTGTATTCTACTCCTTGCGTCAGGTAACAGCCGTATTTTGTCAACAATATGCTGCTCGATTGTCAGCAGCTTTGACTTCTTCAGTGTGGGATACAAGATCCTCAGTTCTTAGGCGAACTTTCGAACCCTTTTTGTGACCGGTCTACCAGATGTTATGCAGTAAATCACACATTGAACACGGGACGCATTCTGTCTTGCCCATCCAATCTTCTTATTCAGTTGATGCAAGCGTCTTTTGGTCTTTTGATCCATCGTCGGTTTTAGCCTTCGATTCGAATCAGCCAAAGCTCTCGCAATACCATAAACTGAGCAATTGATGGTCCAGAGGTCGGACTATTGTGAGATATCTCCACGAAGGGAGGCATAAATTTCAGTCAGATCTTGGGCCTTAGGAGGAACTTGCATGTTGATGTTCCTCCTTGTCCTGAAATCGCGATCATCTCTCAGAAGGTGCCTGCTTTTCGCGGTTGGTCTTAATGTCGCTTCCTCATCTTCGTCTGCGGCTTGATCAAGCAGCGGATGGGGAAGCGTTCCGCGTACATATCTATTCTTCCAAAGGTGGGCACGTTGATTTCGCAATGATCGAATCGAAACGTGCTGAAGCTCTGCGTGTTTCTGGCACCAGAGAGTGTGCATGCGCGCCATAATGGCTCAGTGTACAAGGATAATTCTGGCATCGTAGCAGTCTAGCAAGTCATCCTTGAGTTGATCCGTGCACCCAATGTGGGCGGTTCGCTGGTTTGTCGTCGTGTTTCCATCTAAATTATTTTCAGCACCCCGAACTCTAGGATGATTGGCATTGTTTGCCGACCCATTGTCGGGTGCTCTGCGCGTTCGATCGTTTTGAACCGCATCTACAACTTTTTAGTGTTTTGGTGGTGTAATTACTGTTCTGACGAGCGGCTAGGGAAAGGGTTCGTTCATTCTTCTAGTGCACCGCCTGCAAGAATAACGCTGGATACTCTGAGAGGTCGCCCGGTATCCCAGAGTCACCGTTTAAGATACCTCACCCAGGTGACATTCAGCTTTTGGCACGGTTGTTACGCCTTTGCTTAGGGGTTATTCCTTCGGGACCATCCCTGGACAATTGTCAGCGACTGCTTATTAATTATTGTAACCATATTCAGCAGAAACCCTTGGTACAGGGACCCTCTATCGGCAACCCGGAGACGCGTTCGGTGGCTTTGTCATAGGCCCTTCAGTTCTATTCCAAAGGAATCGAAACCAAATATTATATATATATATAAAGTTAAATATATATAGATATATATATATATATATATATAGCATATTCGAATTTTGCGTATCCCGGATACTATATTAATATGTCCGGTTCTATATTTCTAGAGGTGGTTTCAATTGGAATTCTACATAGAGTTCCACGTAAAAATCGACGTAAAAATTCCACGTACGTTCCTGAATTTACGTGAAAATCCATGAGGAATTCCACGTGGAACTTCTGCGTTAATTGTTTAAATTTACCACCCGAATTTCACCTGAAATTCCACGCATAACCCCACTTGGAATTCCTTAATCTACGTGGAGTTCTACGTGGTTTTCCACGGGTTATTCCACTTGAATTTTTTCTCCTAGGTAACAAAACCTGACGTATTTTTATGACAACAAGAATGGAATAAATTCGCTGCGCACAGGTGACAACCATGCTTAAAACTACATTGAGATTTACAACCATATTCATAGCTAATGACATACCAACATACGATTTTGTACTTTAGGAAAAATGTTATTCTCTATTTCTTGTTGCAGAGTTGTGTTCACAGTTCGAGTGTTTGCCTAACGGCGATCCTATTCCTGGTATTCCACGTGGCAGACCTTCTTCTTTTGACAGACATTCTCCAGAAAGGACTTTTCCTCTTGCCAGACCTGATTCTTCTGCCGGGTCTCCTCCACCTCCCGATACACATCTTCGTGCCAGATCCAGGTCTCCTTATGCCAGGCTTTCATCTTCTGCCGGGTCTCCTCCACCTCCCGATACACATCTTCGTGCCAGGTCCAGGTCTCCTCCTCCCAGGCAAAATTTTTCACACGTACTTGGATTTGAATTGGATGAACTTGAATTTGTTCGACTTATTCCCCAAAAGAATCAGAACCGGGTATTTGAACTTCGGAGATACGTTTTTCCTCCCGATACACCTATTCGATTGAGAAACCAAAATCAGACCCTCAATCCCATGCCAACTGAAGAACAAATTGTATTATCAACGTCCACGGGTGACGTCTGTGCAATATTGGTAAAAGCACCAAACAAACAAATAGCTTTCCGTGGACTATATGAACCTGTTCTTTCGCGGTCGAAGCGGGCGAAAATAAATATGCACAGCGGCGCGGTCGAAGAATTGACCCCAGAAGAAATCGCGGAATGTCCAGTAGCCGTCCGAAACCCAATCGCCAGGTCTTTTACAGTATTTCGTGTGTGAACCACAATTCTTCACACCATTAATAAAAAAAAGTAGCGCGCGTCTGTTAGATCTGGCGCTTTTCCCTCGGTTTTTATGCTTACCTCACGTTTATGCATTGACCTTTTAAAATTAGAGTTTTAAAGGTTGAAAACTGTAATTTTGAATTCCCTTTTCAGGGTGGCCGCTGGATCGGGATAACCGGGAATTTTTGGAGACCGGGAAAAACTTGGAAATGTGAGGGAATTTAATTTTGATCGGGAATTTTACAAATTTTCCGAAGAAACATATATTCAATCACTTTACATTTCAGAAATTTCATATCGCATGATATAACGCAATTTCATATAAGTACAATGTAAAATTTTTTTAAACGTTAAGTTCACTTAATAACTTTCTCTTTTTCTTCTGCAAATCTTCCATTTCAATAGTATATTTTTAATTTAAGGAAATTAAAAATACCGTTTGGAAGAGTTAAGGTAGTTGTCGTTCCAAAACTCAGATCTCTAAAAAGTAGTTTTTCTATGACTTTAAGGATGAACATAATATTACTGATGATCTCATTTCTAATACAAACCATTATTTTTAATGAAAAAAAAAATTGAAACTTACAAAAGCATTAATTTTCATAAGCGTTTTAATTTGAAAAATTTTTTCAGCTTCAATTAGAAACTTTTCAATTCAAAAGAGATCCAGTTTAAAAGGTTTAATTTGCAGTTCAGTTTTTATTACTTCAAATCACAAAATTATAAGTTTTCAGAGCACGAATTCATGTATTTCAATTAACGTGACATATTTTCCGAACCAGGCATCAAACAAATTCTTTCTTTGATATAGGATCAAACAAATATTTGACTGATTTGAAGAAATATTTGTTTGATTCATACAAATTTGATTTAAATCAACCAAATTCTAGCCAAATTTGTGCGTTCAATGAACTGTTTCCAAAATGCTGAATTTTCCATATTTTTTAACTCTGTTATATTAAATGAATTTTTTTTAATTTCTGTACCTCGTATCGAGACTTCTTATTCATATATTGCATAATAAAGTACACATTTTTTCCTTATTTTTGCTTGGCTCCAGTGGCGGACTGGCATTTCAATATTTTATATGCGGAATGAAACAATAAAATTTCAGATTAAAATTTTGAAAAATTTCATTTGTTTATTTATTCATTTCGACCAAAAAGTATGTTTGTATACCATAAAAGGTGAATTTTCAACCAAATAGCTGAGTTTTTAACCAAACTGTTGAATTTTCAACCTACAAACATGAATTTTCAAGCAAGTGGTCAAATTTTCAATCGAAGATGTTTAAACTTGAAACAAAAGCCGTTATATTTCCAACTAAATAACTTAATTTTTTAGAAGACAGATGAATTTTCAATAACAACAGATTTTCAATCCAAGAGGACAATAATCCAAGAAGATTAATGTTCTATCAAAAAAAGACAAATTTCCAACTTATCTAGTATACAGGAGAAATTTTTAACCAACCATGTAATAGCTGAATTTTCAGATACAAAAAATTCTATTAAAAATATGAATTTTCAACGAAGTTGTTAAATTTTTTTACCAAAAAAGACAAATACTGAACAAAATACATGAATTTTTAAGCAAAGTATTTACCAAGAATGAAACAGTGGAATTTTGTGTTAAACAAATTATTTTCATACATTTTCAATAATTTTTGACAAAGCAGTTTGGCTCTCAGCCAACTATTCGAGTTTTCAACAAAACAGTTGAATCCCCAACAAAAACAGATTCATTTCCAACCAAATACTACAAAGCAGTTGAATTTTCAACCCGAAAATATGAATTTTCAACAAAAAAGGAACTTTTTAACCAGACACTTGAATTTTCAACTAAAATTATGAATCTTCCATAAAAAAATGAATTTTGAAGAAAATAGTTCCACTTTTAACTAAGGAGTTGAATTTTCAATCAAAAATAAAATAGTTGATATTTCAACAAGAAAGACTTTAATTTGAAATAAAAAAGTTAAATTTTCGAGAAAAAAGAAGAATTTTCTAGAATAAAGCAATTGATTAAAAAAAAGAGATCATTTTTGAATAAATAGTTGAATTTTTCAACAACAAAAAATAAATTCTCAATGAAAAATGTAATAGTTAATATTTCAACCAAAAGTATTTTGATTATATATTAAAAATAGTTGGATTCAACCATAGGAGAGGAATTTTTAACAAAAACTGATGAATTTTTAGCCAAACAGGTGCATTCTAACAAAAAATAAATAAATTTCTTCCAAAAGAGATGAATTTTGAAACAAAAAAGGCGAATTTTTAACCAAAAAATATATTTCAGCCAAGAGAGAATAAAATTTCAATCCAATTGTTGAATTTTTTGGTAAAAAAAAGGACCCATTGGACACAAGACTCAGAAAGGTATCTTTATAATATCGTTTTTCGGACATTGTAACGATATTTAAAAAAGATATCTTAAGGACGTAGTTAAGATCACGCAAATATGAACTAATGTTTTTACCATCGCAATTACAAAAAAGTGACTGAATAAGGATAATCGACAACTGTCCCTAAGACGTTCGATAGTTTGTCTCATAGTCATTAAAAAGAAATCTTCCAAAGGACTTTATGTTCTCTATGTCCATCGTTTTTTAATCTTTACGATGTCTAATGTCGTATTGACTAGAACGTCTGAAAGACATCTAAATAATGCTCGCATGACAATTTGACGACACATATAAATAATTTAGAAAATGTTTAATTTTGCATTATTATTAACTTATAATTACACTTTCATGTACGGTTTAAAAACCAAACCTCGTCAAAGATGCTAAGTATCTAAGTAATCAGATATCAAATTCGCATTTCAATTGGGTCATTTATTGTGAAACATCAATTTTTTATTTTCTTTTTGAAATTAATTACAAGAAAGGAAAATGCAGCATGCAAGACTATCTGTTCTTATCCCTAATAAACATTGTCGTATCTAATCTACACCTTTTATTAAAACACTTTATACTGGCACAATCCCCATTGGATTGATAGTGACAAACCCACAACAAATAATTTTGCAAGCCTCACCAACCCGTCGTAATCAGCAGCCCTGGTCTCTCGCCTTCTATATTATCCATGCTACCCTCGCCTTTTGCTCGGGGCGTGACACCTGATTTGGTGCCAGCGGTGGGATTGTCACTTCCGTTTAAATGCAGTGCTTTTGATAAAATTCAACTTCAGGGTAGTATTAAGATAGCTACTTTCATCGGCACTCGAGAGTATAAGTCCTTCTTATATACGTTGCACGGTCACCATCAGGGCAAGGCAAAGTTCGAAATATATGATAGGCGTTGGTATACTTTGCGTGCTCGCAAGCTTTGCCATCGTTAATAAACCTAGGAAATACCCTGAATTAACCTTGTATGTACTCTATGTAGCAAGATTGTACAAGTGAAGGGTTTAAAACAATGTCATCGCAAATTATCATTCAACAATCGCGTTTAATACCATTCCGCAAACTTGCTTTGACGAACAACAAAATAATGAAGACAATACCTTCTACGTTTTTATCGAGGAGAATGAACAATTTTAAGGATGGAGGACGGAAAATAAAATTCCAAAGATTTTTTAGTCAAGACACTTTGCTAGACACGAAAAGGCATACAATGGAACCAGAACATGACGTCCATATGACATCATGCTGCGTCACTTTGGTAATTGGACTCCTGAATGTTGTGTAAGATGAGGGGAAGGGTAGAGAAGATAGTGGAAGAAATTAGGCCAAATGAGGAAGAAAGGCGGGAGAAGAGAAGATCGTGGGATGTGGAATGTATAGAGAGGAAAGAGCGTATGAAGTCATCGTTAAGAAATTGGAGAAGAGGAGAGATAGACAGAAAGGAGCACAATAAAAGAAAAAGGGAATACGAGAAATTAGTGGATGTGAAACAACAGAAGGAGAAGGCGAGGTATATGGATGAGGTAGAGAAAGCAATAAAAGAAGGAAGAGAATGGGAGGTGATTAATAGAGAAAGAAGTGAATGGGAAAGAATCAATGAAGAGATAAGTATGGATGAATGGACGGTATATTTCAAGAAATTGCTAGGAGGGGTGGATAGCAAGATGAGGGGGGAAGGTAGAAACATCAAGGAGAGAGACATGGAAGGTGGAAGTGAGTTGACTAGAGAGGATGTGAATCAAGCAATTGATAAATTAAAAAGAAAGAAGGCGGCAGGAGAGGGAATCTGGGACAGGAAACAGGAAAACTGGTAGCACTCTTCGTGGATTTTAAGGCAGCTTTTGACTCGGTGAAAAGGAAAGTCTTGTGGAAGGCAATGAAAGAAAGGGAGGTGGACGAAGAGCTGATTGAGAGGATAAAAGAGGTCTTTACGGAGACGAAGACAAGGGTGAGCATCGGGGAACAGAAAGGAGAGGAGTTGTGGATATGGAGGGGTCTCAGGCAAGGGTGCCCGCTAATTCCGTTGTTGTTTAGTATATTGTTAACAGACCTAGAAGAGAAAATGGGAAGGAAAGGTAAAGCGGGTATAGTTCTATGAAATAAGAGAATATACTCGTTAGCGTATGCGCACGATGTAGTGCTTCTGGCAGAATATGAAAGTGGAATGAACTTGCTAATAGAAGGATTCGAAGAGTATGTGAGAGAGAAATACCTGACAATTAATGTGACGAAGACAAAGATAGTATGCTTCAGGAAGAGAAAGAATGAAGTAAAGTATGGATGGAAGATAAATGGGGAAATGGTGGAAATGGTAGAGGAATTTTGTTATTTAGAATTCTGGTTGGAAGCGGGAGGTGGAAATGATCTGCAAGTGAAAAAAAGGATAGAAAGTGTATGTAAGGTGATGGGTCAAGTGTGGGGGATTGGAAAAAGAAGATTCGAAGAGGACTGGAAGATGAGAGTATGGCTGTTTGATTCACTGGCATGGTCTGTGATGTGTTATGGAGTGGAGATTTGGGGGTGGAAGGAGTACAAAAAAGTAGGAAACATGCAAGAGAGATTTATGAGATGGGTTATGGGAGTGAGGTGGAACCGCCCAGGATATATGTTGAGAGAAGAAAGAGGGAGAGAGAAATTGGTGATAAGGCAGAGGAAGAGGGTCTGGAATTTTGAAGAGAAACTTAAGAGTCGTGAGGGTAGTAAAGTTGCTCAAGTATGCCTGCAGGAAATATTAAATAGAGAGGGGAGAGGAAACGCGGAACATTCAAGATGGGAGGAAGAGAGGTGGCAAGTTTGAAGGGAATGGAGAATGTGTGACGAGGGGAGGGATTGGCAGGGAGTAGAAGCAGAAATGATCAAGGAGCAGGAAGAGAAGGGGTGGGAAAAGATTGTGGAGTCAAAATACAATAAATGGTATAAATTGGTTAGGATGGAAGGGGTCCTAGAATATTTAGGAAACTCAAAAAAGGAGTGCAGGTGGTCCAGGCTGGTACGTTTCAGAATGGGAGAAGGAATGAATGAGTGTAAATATTGGATGAGTGAAGAAATGAAAATGTGTAGAGTATGTGGCTATGAAAGGGAATCATGGGAGCACGTGTTGGAGAGATGTACAGGCGAAAAAGAAGGGGGAAAGAGCGTGGTAGATAGATAGAATTAGATGGATACTGAGCGTTTGCGGACAGGGGGAAAAGTAGATAAAGAGTCTGGAAGAGAATAGGGAAGAGAGAATGCAAGGGAGTGGAAAAAACCAAAATCGAGACCAAAATTGGTACAAGAGAAATAGCCCAGGAAAATTAGTGTTGCGTAACTTACAAAAGCTTGAAGAGAAATGGTAAGAGGAAATAAAAGCCCTGGAAGGTCTCGCGCAATTGTATGATAATATGTAAGAGTTAGTAAATAATAAGAAAGCGAAGCGATTGAAGGTTAAGTTAGGTTAAGTTAGGCATAAGGCATAGTGCTTAAGTGAAATTGTGAGAGATGTAAAATGAACCGAGCCCTCAAACCCGTAAAAGGGAGAGTAATAAAACACAACATCTACTTGAAAATTAACAGCAACAAAAATTCACTTATGTTTTTTCTGTGTCAATTCAAAATTGTTCAGTTGAAAAGTGTTAAAAGCTACATATTTTATACATGTAAATTACTAAGCGTTTCAATTAAAAATCCACATTGAATGATTCAATTTTCAGTTCAGTTTTTATTACTTCAAATAAAAAAATGTTGAGTTTATAGACATTGAATTTTTTATGTCAATGATCATGCAAAATTGTTGCGAACTAGTTCTTTATTAAATCATATTTGATAATATTATATTGATATATTTATATATTGCAAAATAAAGGACAAATTTTATTCCTCATCATTATTTTATTTCAGTTATCCTAAGAAATAATGTATACGAACAGTCTTTTCATATAATTTTCCTCAGAGTTCCAATGTCTTTCCCGCAAAATTCTTGTATTAAAAACTTTCGTTCAACTTATTACCAGATCAAATAAATTCTTTCTAATTGTTGTTTGCTTACAAAATCAAGAGCACATCATACTTCTTAAATCTAGATTAAAGACATGAATAATTATTCCGTGATTGCTGACTGATCATAAAACATGTTTATCAGTGAAATGGTAATTTCTGCGAAGTTAAAATTAAGAGATTCGTCGCGTGCATTAATGTCTTATCATAATTTTTATTTGGAAAAAGAAATATTAGACCTTCATAAATTAAGCTTAAAGATAAATTTGATTTTGTTCGAATTTCGACCTGTGGAAAACAATGTTCTTTTCTTGATTGATGTTAAAAGGGCGCTCCCTGCTTTTAGATCTGGCATTGCATCTGATAACCGACAAATCTCGTAGAGCAGGAATTTCCATGTTACGAATAAATATTTTTTATAGTTACACAGTAATCACGCAATATTTATTCATATTCACTTTTCAGATTTGAAGATTGAGATTTGCACGTGCTTTTATGAATTGTGATTATGTCTCGAAATTTTCTAAACTTTCAAACGGTTATTCTTTGAAAGTAGTTTCTGCACATACATTTCTTTGAAGTGAAGCATGCATTCTCATTCGTTTATTTCAGCTGACCTAACTCATTAGGTAGGATTTTTTCGTCAAGAACTGTGACGAGATCAAGACCACCTTTTTATCGACAAAAGCAACAACAACAGACAGAAACCAGCGCAAAACCTGTTTTTTCAGAGTCGGAGGGTTCGAAACGTCGTAATTTGAAGAAACCTGAAAATTGCCATTACACAACACTTCTGATCGTTGTGAACAATTATTATAGAACATTCAATAAATAAAATAATTGTTTTTGGCCTTTTTTAAACTATAAGGTTCCTTTTCTCGGCCAAATATATCATTTTACATTGAGAAACTCAGATCGTTTTGTGACTCGAAATAAGGTTCAGATAAGAATTTCATAAAATCTGACGTCAGCATAGTTTCATTGTATATGTAAATCAGATTTCGAAAATGATTAATCTCTTCTCTGAATCTAATTATTATAAATAGTATTATATCAAATATTGAAATCTGGTGTGTATGTTTAGAAAAAACTTAGTTGAATCATATCAGTTGAATTTGCAACAGCCCCTCCCCACTCCCTCTTCCTCTTGCCATGTCCGTACGTTTAGACTCAACGGTTTGATAAACGTTATAGATAAAAGCACGGCCTCGACCAAGTATAATAATATCACCAATAATTATTATGCGACACAGTTATTTTAACATTTTTTGTAGAATTTGTATTAGTTTTTTAAAACCTTTAATGGGGCTTTAGAGTAGCTACTATATAAATTTGACTTGCGAAAACCAGCTTTCGCAAAAACGCAAAAGATTACATTAATGACATAAGTTTTAATCAGTGACCAAATTTGTTTTCGTGACACTGACTTATCAAATGTAAATATTTCATCAAGACAATGGTGAGGCCTTTAATGTAAAAGATATCGACTGAAGTATACATTATAGTTTATGAAACAATAGAATATTCATTAGACAAAGTGTTGATAAACTTCTTCATTCATACATTAATCAGTTTGTCCTCTAGCTCGAAAATATGAAGATTGTCTGTTCTCTGGTCTTATCTTTGGCCATGATCCTCAATTCTATTGGTAAACATAATAATATAATATATCTATAATTTTAAGTAAATATTTGTTAAGCTTTCTACAAAACATAATTTTTGCGATTTAATCAACGTGGTGCAACTTTGCACGTGCCCAACACTGCCTGTTTACATGTACTCAATAGAGTTCACTGAGTCCTTATAGCAATAAGAACATGATCTATAACTTCGGACTTGAGAAATTCCGTAAAGACGTTAAATGTAAAAGCAGTTCCACGATCTGTAATTATACGCCTGGGTCAACTGTAACTGAAAAAATCTCCCTTCGGAATATTATAGAGATATTCTCCTGGTTTCCCACTCAACGGCGAATATTCAACGCATCGGAGACAGTGTGCGATAACTCTGTAATTTTTCCATACATACGAGGAAACCAGTAAATCTTGGAAATATTGTTAACAACTATATCCACCCCTATATGTCCTAAATCATCGTGACAAGATCCAATTATGTTTTTTTCCATTGCTTCCGGTGCGTAGAACAACAATCTCTTATTCTTCTCTTTCTGGTATACTAGTCCATCGTGAAGTTCATAAAATTTTAGCTCTCCTTTTCCAAGGTTATCCCTGATTTCACATATTTCCTCGTCTCGCTCTTGACAAGTTAATATAGTTCTTCCGAAGGTATTTCCCTCTATCCCGTGAATACAGCGACTTAACGCGTCGATGTGGTTCATGTGTTTGCCGGGTTGATATACAATTTCGTAAACGTACCTTTCCAAGAAAAGTACCCATCGCGAAATTCGTGGGTTAACGTTTTGTTTACCAACCGTTAGACGGAAACTATCACAATCCGTAATGATCTCAAATTTTATTCCATCAAGGTATATGTGGAAACGTTTTATTGCGTGAACAACCGCAAGACATTCCAGTTCAAAGCAGTGGTATTTTGACTCTTCAGGAGTCGTTCGCTGGCGAAAATACATAACTGGCCTAAAAGAGCCGTCGTCCTGCTTTTGTGAAAGAATGGTACGAAACCCGCTTGTTGATGCATTGCAATGTAGTTCTGCACTAGCTTCTGGTGAATAAATCCTTAAAATAGTCCTACTTGTCAAATATTTATTTATCGTTTCAAACTCTTTGTTTTCAGCAACTCTAAATTTAGATTTCGCATTTCCTTTGAGTAGGTCATCCTAGCTAGGACCTATTCGTCCTTTGCTAGCTACGACGTTGAAATTGATGACCACATTCACAACTCATGGCATACCAGCATACGATTTTGTACTTTAAGAAAAATGTTATTCTCTATTTCTTGTTGCAGAGTTGTGTTCACAGTTCGAGTGTTTGCCTAATGGCGAACCTATTCCTGGTGTTCCTCGTAGCAGACCTTCTTATTTTCCTGAGCTAAATTCTCCTCGAAGGTCTCCTTCTCCTGCCAGATCTCATTCTCCTCTCGGATGTCCACCACCTACTGAGCCGCCTCTTCGTGACAGATCCACGTCTCCTTCTCTCAGGCAAACTTTTATACGCGTACTTGGATTCAAATTTCAAGATCTTAAATTTGTTCGACTTATTCCTCAAAAGAATCAGAACCAGATATTTGAACTTCGAAGATACGTTTTTCCTCCCGATAAACCAATTCGATTGAGAAACCTAAATCAGACCCTTAAGCCCATGCCAACCAAAGAACAAATTGTATTATCGAAGTCCAATGGTGACGTCTGTGCAATATTTAAAAAAATACAACGCAGAACACCGACTTTTTATGGACTATATAAACAGGTTCTTTTGCGGTCGAAGCGGGCGAAAATAAATATGCACAGCGGCGCGGTTGAAGAATTGACCCCAGAAGAAATCGCGGAATGTTTAGTAGGTACCCAAAACCCAATAGCGAGGTCTTTTACAGTATTTCGTGTGTAAAACACAATTCTTCACACCATCAATAAGATCTCTAAAAAGTAGTTTTTCTAGGATCTTGAGGATGAACATGATATTACTGATGATGTCATTTCAAATAAAAAACATTACTTCTAATGAAAAAATTAGAAACTTACAAAAGCATTAATTCTTACAAACTTTTTTGCACTCGAATTTTTTTTACTGTCGCTTCTTACCAATTTTTGAGAAATGGTTGAATTTTGATAAGTGATGATTTCAAATCATAAAATCATAGAAAACTTCTTTTTTCAGGAACCTGATTATTGACACGACCATTACTTCGATTCAAAATTGTGTAACTGAAAAGTGTTAAAAGCTATATATTTGATACGTTATAATCATTCAGAGGTTTAATTAAAGAAACTTTAATTAAAAATTTTTTAAGCTTCAATTAGAAAGTTTTAAGTTTAAAAGAGATCCATTTTGAATGATTTAATTTGCAGTTCAGTTTTTATTACTTCAAAAAATGCCAGTGGCCCACTGGCATTTCAATCTTTTATATGCGGAATGAACCAATAAAATTTCAGATTAAAATTTTAAAAAATTGCATTTGTTTCTTTGTTTATTTTGGCCAAAAAATATGTTTGTATATCATAAAAGGTGAATTTTAAACCAAATAGCTGATTTTTCAACCAAACTGCTCAATTTTCAACCTACAAATATGAATTTTCAAGAAAGTGGTTAAATTTTTAAACAAAGATGATTAAACTTCAACTGTCCATTGACAGGAGGACAAGGATACATTCGGTGTCACTGCACTAAAAAATGTGTAAATGGACGTTCCAAGTGTAAAGTGACAGATATCTTAGGTAATTCTAAGTGCCACAACAGCTCTGATTGTGTTGAAATATTACACACAATTCTTGTCTAGATAGATCTTTTAATTTCAGTTAGCACACGCTTAATACATATGAATTTCCTTATATAATTAGATGTATTCCAAACTTCTAATTGAATAAAGTATTTATATTATGTATATGGAATACATAGATTAATATATGATTACTTTTATCCTAAACTTCTGCTCCAATAGAAAATGCGTATGTCAAATAAAAGTATTTCTGGCCTTGGCTAGTATACCCTGGCCACTTCGCGATTTGGCCGGTCAAAGTCCGAAACAGTAATACCAAGCCCTTCATTTCGGTCTTTGGCCAACCATCCTGGCCAATGTGCGAAATGCCCGATCAGTTCGCACAATGACCGCTTTCAGACTCTGGCCGTACCATATCTATTTTATCAATTATATATCACGTTTTATTAATTTTCATTGAAAATTGACACTACTTCAATAAAGTTATCTGATTAATATATAGTATATAATATACCAAGTTTTTAGATTCAAATTACAAATTAATGTTAAATACTTCATTGCAAATGTATTTAGAAACTTTGAAGAATTGAATATGAATTAATTTAAGACACTTGGAGCAAGAATATTGGCAAATCATTTTGTTAATATTCAAATCAAAAATCAAACAATTTGATGCCAATTTACTCGATCCTAACAGTAATATTTAAATATAAAATTTAATTGTGCTCATCGATAAAATTCTTATATGATAAATAGCACAATCAAGATTAAATAATCTATCCATAGGAATCTTACACCAAAAATTGAACAATTTTCACTTGTTTACCTAAAGCTAAAGTCATCGAGGACGATGCTGATTCCAAGGAGGAAGGACTGTTACGTTCGAAAATTTGAATAATTGGGACTTATGCTATTGTGTACCTAACTGTGGCAAATACCACAGGCGGGTACATACTCGAAGGATACCGATAGTTTAATGACGCGCGGTAAATGAAGGAAACTTTAGATAAGTTTCATGGACATAAGATAATTAGATATTACCAAATAATCAATATATACATATAGGTTAATAGACTAAATATATCGGATAATAGATGTGACCGTCCGCGAAGAAAGGGACCTAATGCGGAAAAAATCGATTTTCATTTACTTACGCCAATTGATACTTTCCGAGATACTCTTTCATTTCCAATAATCAGAAATATTTCAAATTAATTACTTTTCTTGTTATTAAGCTACAAACATAGGCATGATAAACGTACGCGGAGACCGAACGAGAGGCCTACGAAAGCCAGCCCCACCACTTAACACTACAGCTGTACGCGACGTCTCCGTGAGTTCCACTGGCTCGTGCCTAAAAGTGTAGCTGTAAGTGGAGGGTGTACTTTTCGTAGACGTATCTCCACTACTCAAATGCTGGCTTGCGGACTGCTACGATCTTCCGTCCTGTAAAATTCAGCTTCGTCGCATTAGGTAGACATGTATGTATGTATACAAACACATGTATTTTAGAAATGTAATGTTTCAAAGTTTGCATGTCCTTCACCGGATAAAGCATACAATGTAGGGCGTAAGTGAATGATTACGTAAATAGTCAGACACACTGTAACCGAAAGTTTCTGATTAGGTACACTGTATATAATTAAGCTAGCACATAGAATCCGTACACCTCAAAAGTCAAGGGAAAAGACAACCGATCGCCGGAAGTAGCGGTGGAGAAGACTTACGTATTGGTCGCGCGCGTAACTCAATACTCACTAGTGTGAATCATTTCAAATCCACTCATTTAGACCGTATGAGACAATTACATAATGCAATCGTACGTGCCATACACAGAATGTAACCACCCTATCTTTAACATAGGGATCCAGAACTATATAAATCCCAGAGTTAACACTGATAATCGTTTTTATGTTTCGAGCAGGCATACTGTTAAGTTAAATTCTGAGGTACGAACCGCTTGGATTAGGTAGCGTCATTTTGAACAAACGTGAAATATTCCTCAACGAAGAACTGCCTTGTGCAAGTCGCGTACCTTTTGCATTCGCCGTGAAGTAGTACGGAGTTCTAAGTGTAAACTGAAGTTCCATCGGCTGAGAAATTTGGTCGTCGTGTGAGTCATTTTCCGGATAAAGTCCGCAAGATTACAAGTTCGTGAAAAAGAATTCAAGAGTGGATTATATGTCTGTTATGTATCCGGTATCGCTCTACGGGTGAATTCTGATTTCGAATTCCTTCGCGACTACCCAAAATAACTCTGCGAGAGGATTTCGACGTTGTCCTACGAATATAGAGACGCAAGCGACAACCTACTACCTTCTCTTGCCCTTTCTAGAGTAGAAATGTAAACGTAAGTTTTTTATTGTATCCATTTAACTGACTACCTGTTCTTATCTCTAATAAATATTGTCCTATCTCATCTGCACCTTTTATTTAAACACTTTATACTGACACAATCCCCCTAGGATTCATAGTGACAAACAAACTCACAACAGATAATTTTTCAGGCCTTACCAACCTGACGTAATCAGCAACACCTGTCTCTCTCTTTCCATATTATTCATTCTGCCCTTGCATTTTGCTTGGGACATGACAAAAGATACCCCGATGAAGAAATCCACGAAAAAATCCACGTGTAACGTATAAAATAATTATTAATTGCAAATATCTCGTAAACCGTAAGTGATACGCGAAAATAGATTATATTTTTTATTTTTGTCTAGAATTTCACGTGGAAATCGACGTGCAAAGTCTATATAGTTTTCTTAATTCGCGTGAAAATCCGCGAGGAATTCCACGCCGAGTCCTACGTGGTTTTCCATGGGTAGTTCCACGTGATTTTTTCTTCTAGGTAACATAATCTCAACTATTTTTATGATAAGCAGAACTGCATAAAACGTTGCAAACAGCTGACAGCTATGATCAAAACTACATTTACAATTACAACCACATTTACTGCTCATGACATACCAACATACGATTGTGTACTTCAAAAAAAAAGGTATTCCTCTTTTTCTTGTTGCAGAATTAAGTTCACAGTTCGAGTGTTTGCCTAACGGCGCTTGAATTCAGAGTCTCCTCGCGCCAGACCTCATTCTTCTTCCGGGTTTCTCCAGCGATCGAGCCTCCTCTTCGTGTCAGGTCCAGGTGTCCTGCTGCCAGGCTATATTCTTCTAGCCCGGTCTCCTCTACCTGCCGAGCCACCTCATCGTGCCAGGTCCAGACCTCCAAATTTCAGGCGAACTTTTTCTCGCATATTTGGATATGACTTTGAAGAACTTGTATTTTTTCGACTTATTCCCCAAAAAAATCAGAATCAGATATTTGAACTTCGAAGATACGTTTTTTCTCTCGATAAACCAATTTGATTGAGAAACCAAAATCCGACCCTTAATCACATGCCAACTGTAGAACAAATTGTATTATCAACGTTCAATGTGTGGTGTGGTGAGCCCACACTTGTAGTTATTTACTACAAGTTATCAACCTAGAAACACTACCCGAATCGGGTAGTGTCACGCCTACCCCGAAAGGGAAATGGCTTAATGGTATACAATGGAGACGTCTGTGCAATATTAGAAATAAGATCAAACAGACAAATGACTTTCCCTGGACTATATGAACCTATCATTTCGCGATCGAAACGGGCTAAAATAAACATGGACAGTGGCGTGGTTGAAAAATTGACCGCAGCAGAAATCGCAAAACGTTCAGTAGACAACGAAATGTCAACCGCAAGAAATTTTTTAGTATTTCGCGTATAAACCACAATTCTTCACACAGTCATTGAATA
>CAKNYM010012876.1:0-11181 GCA_932195095.1 Andricus curvator | reverse complement strand
ACAGGTCATGAGAGGGGTTAGTTCTCAAGGTTTACTTTCTTTAGCTCAAATCTATTTTTCCTGATAAGGAATATCAAAGATTTTAAAAAATTTGTCCCCGGTCCTTCTTATCATTTGATTACCTGGCTGCTAATTGTTTTATATCTCATACGATGCTGTCGCGCAAGTGCTTCCTATGAGTCAAACGCTCGACGTAGTGTTCCGTTGAACCCTCGAGCGCAGACTGGCGATTCGAGTGATCCTTGGTAATCACACAGGTCCCGTCGTCGCGGGTCCTCGCATCCCCACTTATCGTATAGGTTGCGCACGCAACCGCACCTGTTTCGCATAGCGTTACATGCGACCTATATAACCCTTTCGCCCAGGAATTCGCAAGTTACTCAGTAGCGTACTTATTTTCTATTTCGCCCGCTTTTGAGTGTAATTCATAGATATAAAATATTTATTTTATACTGAACCGTTTCAATAAGATTTGATGCATTTTGGTCACCCCCGATATTGAAATCAAGGCCGAGTGTTTTCGCAGCCTCCTCCGCTGCTTTGTACAGAAACTCTCCTCTGCCCACTTCTTCGTGCTTTCTGATCATTTTGAGAATTGTGTCTTGTTCATTTGCGACTAAATGTGCTGTACTCAGAATAATCCTGTTGTGAAGTCATTCAAGATACAGTATTACGCGACCACCTTGACGGTGCAGAATGTAAAGTCGCGAAGACAAAGACTGAAGGTGCATGCTTTTGTTCATGTACGTAACCTTTCGTGACCCGATATCGAGAGATCTGTGCTCGTCCTTTGTCCATAGAATCACACATAAATGAATAGAGTACTACCGGGACGCAAAGCATGTTTGTTGCAGATACTTTGTTCCTCGCCGACAGTTCGGAACACCAAATCCGTCGGATGAGATGTTTGTATGTGCGTCGGAGAGTATCCTTCATAGGTGTCACGTTCTGAATGCAGCTCTGTGGCACGCCCAGGTATGTGTAGGTCCCTCCAGAGCCGAGGTGTCGTATAGCGCTTCTTCCGACGAGCTCAGGTACAATCTCTAAAGCTAGGTGTAGTTGCTCTTCATTTTTAGCATAGATCTTAAGATCATGCATGTAAAATACATGATTGACATTATGCTTTCGATTTCTAGGTTTGCCATAGAAGTACTCTTTTGGAATGGCAAAGTGCAAAAGATAGTCGCAATAGTGTGAGGCAAAAGAGGAGTGGGCTCACGGTGTCGCCCTGAAAGACACTTCTCTGGAAGGTGACCTTGTTATTTGTCACACGATGTTTCCCAGATGAGACAGTAAATCTGGTCTCCTGAAGCGGTATCAATTTATCTATGCACCTCACGATGTGCGGATGAACCTTTAGTCTTTGCAGCAGACAGATTATGAGTGTAGGGGAGGTTGAATCGAAAGCTTTTCGGTAATCAGTCCAGGTTACATCGGTTGGTAGCGCTGGTAAGATGCTGCGTCTTTGCAGACACATCTATCGATGAGCCGATTCTCCCGACATCCTGCTATGCCTTTCTTTGAGCTGCGTTTTTCATACATCTCTCGCCACACAGATCCGATTGTCTGAACAATCCTGTTATTTAGGATAGTTGTGAAGATCTTATACAGTGTTTTCACACAAGTGATTGGCCTGTAATTCTTAGGATCAGCTAAGTTTCCATCTTTGGCAGGATCACTGTGCACCTTCCCACCAGAAGGTCTTGATACCATCTGGTCCCGGACAAAAAAAAATTTGTCATGCCTGTTAATACTTTTTTCACCTCCTACATAGGTAGTGATGGGTAGGCATTCCTCCTCAGGGGTCATGAGGGCACTGCACTGTTCCTTGTAGATATTTATGGGCCATAGAAAAAGTGTTCGATTTCTCTAACCCACCTCTACCTTCGCTCTAGACTTCTCCTAGTGTCAGATAGTAACCGTATTCTGTCAACATTTATATCACTTTTTACATCAACGTCTGCGAAACCATGCCAAACAACTACACTCAAGGGTCTAGGTAAGCGGATCGCCTACTCTATTGCAGCCAGAAAAAACCGGCATTGGAGAAAGATAGGCGACACTGAGACCAACTGCGGACAGGCATCCAATAGAGGAAGAGCGATGCGTCAGGGCCAGGAGAAGCATCAGTATCCAGGGTTCTCTCAAGCCCAAAGATCTGACTTAACTGGATGACGAGTTATCCAATCAAATCTTATCCATCTCAAGTACTCACTCCTGAAGGCCCAGATTCAGAAAGCACAGGAGGAAAACTTCCACGAGCAGCTCCTCGACAAGAGGATGTACGGCATCTTCTACAGAAATGTGAAGGATCAATTAATGTCGTATGAGCTAACGCTTGCTTTCCCTGAATCACCCGTCATCACATTTTGAGGCAAGACATTCCCAATGATAGCTGCAGAGCGTGTCATGCACACCCTGAGCATTTAAGACACATACTGTCTAGTTGTCCGACTCATGTGGGAACAACGTACATCCAAAGGCACGATGCGGCACTAAGGGTACTTCATTACCATCTCTGTCACTTTCACGGCATTAGCCCTAATACCACTCCGCCAAACTCTCCTAAGCAGTACAGTCGATTGTCAAAAATGACAAGTTCCGCATATACTGGAACTTGATATTCTCAACAATTGATTTTGTTGCGCACTCGAGGCCTGATTTAGTTCTCCTTGACTTCGAGAAACGATCCATGTTTGTTATTGAATTCTCGGCACCAGCTGACAAAATCATCACAGCCAAGGAGCTAGTCGTCCTGATCATCGGTGCTTTCACGGTCATAAGGCGTGGTTACATTTGAAATATTTTCTTTGATACACGGAGAGAAATCTGTTGCGAGTATTGCATGGGAACGTACTATGCGGAAAGTGTAGCACGTGTGCCATACTAAAATCGCCTCGATTCGTGCAATTCCGGTATGAGAATCTCTAGTAACTCGGCAAAAATTCATTTAAAAAAATTTCCATAAATTTCCGGAAATTTATGAAAATTTTCGGTCATTAATGGTAATTTTACAGGTAAATATAGTAACTTGCCATAGATTACCCAAAATTCATTTTTAAAAATCTCCATAAATTTCAGGAAATTTATGAAAAATTTCGGTAATTTATGGTAATTTTACAAGTAAATATCGTAATTTGGCAAAAATTCATTTTCAAAAATTTCCATAAATTTGTCCCACCCTTTTTGAAAACAAGCATGTTAAGCAGATAGAGAATGTTTGGTGTACTTGACAATTTTAAATTATAAGTGAAAGAAAGAAATAGCGCACTTTGCAGAAGGAAGACTGTGGGGTGCAGCAATACAATTTTTTTAAAGATTAAGAGAATTATGTGTAGCGGGCGTAAAGTGTTATGTAGCGGGCGTAAAGTTTCATGTTGGCCCGGCGGCGGAGTGCGCATGAGCGAACGTCACTGGGCTGGAAGTGGCCACATTACGCCTGCCTCTCGTGCATGCAATGGCGCGTTTTCAAGGGGGGTCGGACAAAAAAAATATTATGCACTGCACCGATTTCTGCCGGTAGTGCGAAAGAGTAGGGGGCATAGGGTAGTTTGAAGTGCCTGCAGAATGCAACTCTCTCAGCCACAAACGTATCTCAGGGTGGGGGACAAGAGCAGAGAAGGAACGGAGGGGCAACCAATGGCTATTCTGATCGCGGGAGGGAACTCGAGTGAACAGAAAAATTCGACCTTCGATTTTTGGTGATCGATATCCGTCGATGTGTTAAAATTGTGGAACAAGAAATTTTATATTTGATTCACATCGGGTTTAATACAGGAAAAGCTCGGGTTTCGAAGAAAAAAATGAAAAAAGCACTTCTCAATAACTTCTTGTAAATTGAAGTGTAGTCACATCTTGAGAAATGTTCAAGGAATAATTTTCACCTAATAACTTTTTATTTTGACCTTTGGATAAGTCACCAATTTTAAAGCAGTTTTCAACTAAGTATAATTTTTCAAACCAGTTACTATTTGTTTTGACAATGATTTCTCGCCCGTAAATGACAGAAGTAATATCCTTACATGCTCATTATAATGAAAAGGTATTGCTTTTATGTGAAAATTGACTATCGTGTATTTTTACAAATTTCAACATTTCGAGACCCCATGGAATCGAAAAAACAGGTTTTACGATGGTGTCTGTCTGTCTGTCGTCCCCGTTGTTGTCGTTTTCGTCTGGATATCGGATAACTTTCGAAAGACTAATCGGAATAGGTTGCAATTTAGCACACAGTTTTAAGGACCAAGAAGAAAAGTAGCCAAAAAAACAATGAGACAAAAGTTATTTACTCAAAAAGGAGCTACAAATTTGTTACTCATCAGTTTTTGATGGGACGCGTGGTTGTTATTTCAATACTAATGCATATTATGAATTGCAATAATATAAATTTATTGAAATGATAGATTTTTCAGGGTAACTGAGAATAAAAATTAGGGCAAATAAGGAGCAAATATTGAAGTATTCATGAAAAATAAAATTTGTACTTCATTTTGCAATATCTGAATAAGCAGTACCAGTCTGAAGTACAGAAATAAATATAATATACATTTGATATAATAGTGTTGAACATAATGTAGATAAGTTCACATTTTGGACAAAATCGAGTGCGAAGCACGATATACATGATGAGAATGTGTTTGTTAAAGCCAAAGGAGCTTTAACAAAAGAGAATTCACAATCACCAAATTACAGTTGTCCATGATTTTACCTTTAATTTGAAAAGGTCTGTGCACCCAAACTTGCGAGCAAAGGAAACGTCAATTGCTGTTCAAACAATTTTCATTTACTCAAACAATTCTTTCTTTCTGTAAATCATAAAAAAGAATTTTTCATCATACCTCAATCGATATGGTGAAAAATTGTGTGCATGACTCGGGCCGAGGCAACGATTTCACTCGTGTGATATCAGCCCTCGCTTCGCTCGGGCAGCTAACTTCACGCTCGTGAAATCATTGCCTTTCGACCCTCGTTAGGCAATATACTATTTTCTGAAATTAATGTCGCAGATAATGAATTTTTAGCTTCATATTGTTTGTGAAAGACACTAATCATTTGAGAAATTAATATCAATTGCTTCTTCCTTTCGTTGCCAAATATGTTAAGCTAGAAATATTATTCTGGAAATTATTATTCGTCACTTTCGGACACAATTCAGAGGGGTTCGGTGCGTCAACATTAGAAGTTATTTGGTTCAAATTATTCCTGGAACATTGCTCAAGAAGTTTCCATCTTTAATTTACAAAGAGTTAATAAAAATTACTTCTTTTTTCTTTTTTTTTATAAAATCGAGCTATTTCCGTTCAAAACCCCACGTTCATTTCAAAAACCTGGGGCACGGGTCAATGTTGACAGATTGGAAAGAAGTTGGATTCTTCTTCCCTAAAGCCAACGAATTTGGGGGAGAGGGGGATCGATCGCCAAAAATCGAGAATCAAATTTTTACAGGTATAAATTTGAATCACCCTATTCTTGCACTGATTCGAAACCTTTCTTACAAATCTGAAAATCTTAAAGACATGTCAATTCTGAATATTTAAAAAACCAACTTTGTTGTCAAATAAAAAATGGTTGAAACAGTTCTTAAAAAATTGCCTGTCACGAATCTTTTTACACAAGCTTTTTTCAATATTCCTGCGAAGCAAAGTGCCAAACCAAGTGTTTATGCGGAGAAACAAAGTTCAATTTTATACAAAATGTAATTCCCGTATGCCATGTTGTGATAAATAGCGAGTAAACATGCCTTGAATTCTATAATTGCTATTCAGTTCATCATGCCCTTCTTTAACTGCATCATTACATTCAAAATCAAGATTATATACTTTATCTATATCGTGCCGGGCATTATATGTATATTTAATGCCCAGGGATTATATACTTTGCCTTTAACATATACACATAAAGAGCTATGACTAATTAAATTGACCAATAGTATAATCTTAAATAGTTGGACTTGTTACGAATTACAAGTCTTTATGAAATTGCATATTTTTCATAATTTTTCTCCATTTCCCAATCAAATAAAAAAAAGTGAAAGTAAGTCAGAATACCTTGCAAGAGGCGATCAGCGTTTCTGCCATAAATTATCATAGGTTTTCACAAATTCCAATAAATTTCCACAAATTTCCTAATTTTTTTTTTTAAATTTCCTGTATGAATATGTACTTTCTACGTTAAAATTTGAAACTTGTTTCAAAGGTCTCCAAGAGCTAACGTCATTCAGCAAAAACAATTTATTGGCGATTGTGAAATGAAATTTTAATTTTTTCGTTCTGAATCACAACAACTTTTTCTAAGTTAAAAAAATAGATATATACTTACTTCCATGATTATCATTATGATCAGTGACAGATAGTGCATTCATCTGCCCTTGCAAATTCTCCCATGGGATATCAGGTGTACCTGCAGCTGTAAATATAATATAGAGATTTTTATTGAAGAATTTTTTTAATAAACTCCAAAAATTTGCTATTGGTCCAAAATAAAGATAGCTCAAATGTAATCCTGAAGTCAGTTAATATTAACCGAGCCACCAAAATTCGATGAAGTAAATATATGTTGAGAATCTAGACACCCTTAATTATGTATTTTTAGAGTGTTGTGTTATTTTCACTCCTTATTGCTAATCGACATGCTTGAGAATAGAGGATTTTTCCTCATGCGCCTTTGAAATGAACTAGTTAATTGAAGAAGGGTAATTATAGGTTATAAATTATTTGTGATTACATTTTTGTCACGTATAATTTATATAAAAAAAATTTTCCGTGAAGGACGTTCTGCCGATTGTCCATTCGCCGGCATCCCTTCGATATCAAAAAGAGCAAGGCAAAGTTTTGTCTCTAAGGAGGTGTGGTTCAATACAAATTGGCACGATGTTGCGCATTCTAAAATGCTTGATAATTCAACCGTAAAAGACTCACGAAGAAATTTCATAGAATGTTCATCTTGCGCTATTTTATTTCACGTAACTTCATGAATACATTCCTCATGTCTTTTGAACTTTCTGCAAAGACGATTGGCCCTCCGGAAGCTACACTTTCAAGATTTTTCTAGGATAATCGAGTACCTTTGTGGTACTCAGTTTTAGTATTTTTCAAAACAAACATCCGCGACACTAAAACTACCCTCATTCCAATCAAGTTTCAGACAGACGGATGCAAATTCAAGAATTTTGGCCGCTATATGGGATTGATCATTTGAATCTGTAGCTTCTAACATCAAACTCCAGATTAGTGACGCCAAAAACCCCTTTGTACCAAGTTTGATATAGATGCGATGAAAAATCGATTTTTTGCCACTTTCATTTGATTTTGACCCACTGTGCGGCTACTGAAGCAGTGCTCTAGTTGCGTGTTCCGGCTTTATAAAGATACGCCTTAATGGATGCAGTAAATAAGCAAGATATGCGAGAGCGATGCAGAATAAGCCCCCATGAGAAATGTAGGACATGCAATGTATTCTCGAAAACAACCCTGCAGGAAATTGCATCGCTGGAGAGCCAACAAAACTTCAAAATCAAACTATCAAAAGTTACCGGTAAATTACCATAATTGTCTCAAATTTCCACAAACTTTATATGTAATAAATTTCTATAAATTTCAGAAATAATTATAGCCTGAGCTTGTGCATATGCGTCCAGCAGAACTGTTTTTAAAAGCTAGCGGTGAATTACTTCACATTTCCATAAATTTCCATAAATTCCCATGGCTTTCCACAAAATTCTATCAATTATCACAAATTTCGAAAATTTGAAGAAATTTTCTTATTTTTTTCTAAACGGGTTTTCCAAGTTTATTTTGAAAACCGAGAAAGCTATAATATTTTCGTCTTGAGAAAGAAGATGCCCAATTGAATTTTCTATAAGAATATGTACTTTTGTGAGTTAAACTTCGAAACTTATTTCAAAGGTCTCCAGGGGCCAACGCCATTCAACGAGAACAATAATTCATTGGCGGTTAAGAAATAAAATTTGGATTTCTTTCTGAGTACCCACAATTTTTTGTTAGTTTAAGAAATTAAGATATACTAACGTGCAATTCCGGAATGGAAATTACTACTGCTAGAGCTTGAACCTTGATGTTGGGTATGGTCCTGCCACTGCGGCATATGGGTCCCGGCCATCACATCAGAGCCGGTATGCAGTAGATTTGGATTTAGCATATCAACACCTGCATCTGTAGGATATAATATATGATTTTTAACAAAAAATGTTCTCAACGAACGCCAAAAATTTGCGATCGGCGACCCCAAAACCCCCCTAATATCACACACGGAAAAAGGTACAAATATGGGCAACATGACATTTTAGAAAATTTTATAAAAAATCAGTTAAATGTACTGATATTCTGTAGATTTGATCCAACTTCCAGTAAAAATTTAAAGCATTTTCGGGTTTCAATCGTGTGCGAAACTACTAATCTTGCCGACGTTTCGTGAACATTGCAGTTCAATTCTTCAGGGCTGACCTGAAACTGAAGTTTCAGGTTATGTTGTTCTATCTCTATGAGATATTGTAAGATTCCAATACATTATGTATCGTAGCGTTACCTCGCGTTTCGGGAATAAACTTCCAATACTTTTGTTGGATGTTTCTAACAGACATTTTGTACAGTGTAGGCTTTCAGGTACAGATTCTCATCATGCCAATCACGCTACACCCACGATTTTTGTCAGACATTTTTAAATGTATATTTATTTCATGAATCACCTGACAACAAAAGACTGCAATATTTGTTTCAGACATTCTGCCCTATCTCGCGATGTTACGCTAAAAATAGGATTTTTGTTTTTGTATTATTTTTAATGGCTAAAACGAGATATCCTATAGGTTTTTTTTAGATTTTTCACGTATCTCGCTCCTTTTGGCATAATATTAGAATTTTCGACTTTTGAATTTCAATTCCGATAAATAAATTTCCAACAAGGAGTTCTGTAAGGAAATGGTTTGAAGAAATGGTGTAGGAATTTCTAAGCATTGCAATTCCTCCAAAAAGTTTTTCCGAAATTTTGCGTCGTTTGGCTCAAAATTTGAATTCTCGATTATTTCGTAGTATTTTCGTACAAATCAAATCAAAATATCAAGTCTTATGAAAAATGGTTGAGCGAAAAATTATAGATCTTTTGAAAAGCTACAATTCTCAAAGACTTTTCTACTCATCTGTCTTCGTTTGGCTTAAAATTAGAATTTTCGACTTATTCGTTTTCGATGCATCAAACGTTCAAAAAAACAAGTACTATCATAAAATGGTTTAAAAAAAATTGTAGATATTTTGAAGACCTCCAATTCATCCTTCAAACTTTTTTCACGTACCTGTTGTTATGTACCCTGCCTATAATTACCTATATACATAAGAGCCGGTCAATACAATGTGTAATCGATACCACGTAAGCCTGACATTGCGCATGTACTTTCTGGTACTTTCTATAGATAGAAGGTTCTAGAAGTACCGCCAAATATAAACCGCCCATTCGGTGTCAGTTCGGCAGTTCTCCACCTCGTCATCATAGAGTAAAGTTCTCCTCATATGTAATCTTTTCAATAAATAGTGAATTCGTCAATACTTGTTATAAAGTATTCGGCGATCCTCACCCGTGACCCGTAACATTTTGGCGATCCTGCCAGGATTGTGCTAACGATCCTTTGGAGAAGGAATCAAAAGGCTCAAGCTTTGAGACGAACCCGGTAGAAAAGAAGAAAGAATTCTACGGAATTAAAAAAAGCTCAAAAGAGGAAACTAAGAATTTCTACGGAAATTCAAGTGTGAATTCTACGGAATTCAAGGAAAAAAGAAGAGACAAGAATTTAAGAGACGAGAGAGTTCCACGGAACTCAGGACGAACTCCGAACTTACTCACGGGCGACCCGAGAACCAAAAAAACTCAAAAAGTAAGAAAGAAATTTGAAAATTATTGCAGAAAAGAAGAAATTGAAAACAAGAGTTAAAAACAAAAAATCCGAAAGAAGAAAAGTATTATTCGATTGTTAATACTAGTGCCTGAACTAAGTAGGGTGCTATACTACGAAAAATAATCGGATAAGAAATTCTACGAAGAATTTATTGGGTACGCAACAAACCGCGGTAAAATCCTAGAGCCTGTGAAACAGAACAGTTAAGACTCAGAAGAACATGAGGAAAGAAAAGCAGCATCGCATCACAGGTAGCAGCCAACGCTCAAGTGTTATTGATTTCCTCAGGAGTCTACGGTCTCCATTGAAAAGGAAGAGCCAGCGCCCAGCGGGGGTTGGTCGGAAGCAACTTAACGAACAGTGAGTAAAGAAGAATAATTGTAACAAGTGCTAATTTCAAGAAGTGTTAATTTTAAGATAGAATTTTGTACGGGTTAATTGCTTTAACAGGCAAATTGATCACATTCTTATGTTATAAATTTCGTATGTTATCTATTGTAACCCTCAGGCTCACGACGGTATGCACGCTAATAGCGTTCCCTGGCCTTTGCATTCCTCAATAAACCGAAAAAACTACCTTGAAATAACCTTGCGTGTACTCGTTGTAGCACGATTGCACAAGTGAGAGGTTTAAACGGGAAAAATCTGTAACGGAAAAAATCAAAGAAATTTTTAGGCAGAAGTTAGGTAAAATTAGTCAAGGAAGGAAATTTTTAGGCAAAAGTTGAATAAAGGAATTTAGAAAGGAAAACTAGAATCGTGAATTCACACCCGTTCAGGCTAATTAGGTACACAGTGCACAAAAAAAGAAAAAATTAGGTAAAAGAAAATCTTGCAAACTGGAATTCTTCACTTATAGAGAGAGTAGACATTTCAATACTGACACGGACTCGGACTCGACGGACGAAATCGATAAAATTAATAACCCTTTTTGTACCGCAGAAAACATGTCCCGAGCGTCCTCCCCGAATAATAGATCCCAATCTCCTACACTCATGACCACCAATCAATTGCTCAAAGTAATGATTGCTAGAATGGACGGAATGGAGTCCACATTGAATCAGATAATAACTAATAGGAACATATTAGTCGGGGAGAATGAAAGAAAAATGTCAGAGATCCAAAAGTTAGGGAAGGCAGTAGGACTGAAAGGAGAAATAGTGACTGATAGTCATGAGATTACTAGCGATGAAAGCGAAAATGAAGAGAAAGATAAAAGGAGAACTCAAACACAGTGTTCACAGATTGTGGGAGCTGGCGGCCCCCACCACGGCTCC
>CAKNYM010012875.1:0-14497 GCA_932195095.1 Andricus curvator | reverse complement strand
CGGAAGAAGAATCTCCGAGACTATGCAAAGGAACACTACACATCTAACTTCATACGATGATGGCACCAGCTCCTCGTGGCTTCTCCTCGCATGAAATTCAATCCTTTCGTGAAGAGATCTCACCGGCCAGGGAACGCCTACAACACGATAAGAACATGGCGATTGAAATCCATGTTAACCTTAATGATTCACCTCAAGACCACTCCGAATAGCAATAAAAGAAGATCTGTGAATTCAAGTTTTACGGACCAACTGACGCCTTTCCCCAAAATCCAACCATTTCAAAATTCTACCCTTACAAATTATCGTCAATGTCAAATTCCATAATATTGATAAAGATTACATTCACATTGCAGAATCCTTAAAGCAAATTGTTGTTGTTATACAATTACCTAACAAGCTACAAAACGACTATTGGAAGCTCAATATAATTGTATACCATTAAGCCATTTCCCTTTCGGCGAGCCTCTAGGGGTAAGCGTGACACTACCCGATTCGGGTAGTGTTTCTAGGTGGATAGTTTCTTGTAGTAAATAACTACAAGTGTGGGCTCACCACACCCACGACCGCCAACAGCAACGCAGTAGTATCAGACGGTCACCCATCCAAGTACTAACCGCGCCCAACACTGCTTAACTTCAGTGATCTAATGGGAACTGGTGTATCCAGCGTGGTATGGCCGTTGCCATATAATTAATTCTCTAAATCCAGAGTTTAACGAACATGTTTCAGTAAAACATAAGAAATAAAAAATTCTATCTTATGTGCTCTTGATAATAAAAGGCATAAGTGAGTAATTTATCTAAGCAATTTATGTGACGAATGGAGAGAATTCGTTAAGGTGGGCTAAGCAAATAAATAAATTTTCTATAAAATGCTAATTTTAAGAGAGGTGACATCAAAATTACTATAATTAATACCAATAACTAATAATCTAATTAAAACATTGATATAACTGATAAGCAAGTAAAACCATAACCGCACACGAGCGACGTCCCAAATCATGATGGCCGCCGGCTCGAGAAAAGTAATCCGACCACGATAAGGATTAGAAGACCGCCTGTAGAATAAAACACCACACCCATAGTGTGGCGTCTAAAACCACGTGTCGCAGCAACCGACAAACGAGTCACCTACACGTGGCAATTATATAAAACTAGGCTAGAACAAAATAGTAGCGTCTGCAAGAGAAGCATTGTCGATTACAAGATCATAGGTCGCACAGAATACGCGCAATGGAGAATCGTTTCACTTCGTAAAATGGCCTCTTATCTTGGAATCAAGAAAATAGTAAATTCTAGAATGTAATCAAATTCTACATACATACATATGCTCATGTAAACAGTAACTTGGGAGTCCTTAATGTTGATAAGTACAAACTGGTTGCTTTGAAACTACGGTATGCACTTAAGAGAAAAGGAAATTTCAATTTCGCACTGGACCATATCCTTGAGTCAAGGCATACACACGTAATCCTTCATACTAAAATTGTATAGCACAAAAGTCTGTAGAATTGCAATCAGGTACGTAAAACCACATAGGCCAAAATTCTTGAGCAAGAAAATTTTAACGGAAAATAGCATTAAGGAGCCCCAATACAAATTCTCGAACAAATTAAAAAATCATCGAGGACGATGATGGTTCTTAGGAGGGAGGACTGTTACGTCCCGGTTAAAATTTTAAAAATTTTACGTAACTTCTAACGATAAGTAGAGCAGATCAGCTACTTATGGTAATTACTCATGTGGTTAATCGCGACGCTTGATATATAGCGGCCAGCGATAAATGATCCGCGGTCGGTAACGTCACAAGCGTATGATAAACCGAGGCACTTGCCATGAGGAGATGAAATATCGGTAACAGAAAGATGTTACTTACAAACGTTACCGATATAGGATAATCATATTTACACCATTACCATATGTACTATTAATCCTAATATGTTAAATAATAACGAAGAAACCGAATATATAGATGTAGAATATTAGTAGATACATATGTTTAAACTAATACAATAATTAATGCCATATGTAACACATCAGTTATCTAACAATGTACAACGTAACACTAGTGAAATGAGTATGTATATAGTCAGACACACGGTAACCAAAAATTGTCTGACTAAACACATTACACATAATTAAGTTAGTAATAGAATTCATATTCCTGAAAGAGCAAGAGATGCGGAAATCGACAACCGAGAGTATCAGCAGAAACGTGCCGATTTCAAAAGTTCGAACGTGACTTTCGGCACGTATTCATCGCCCCTATCCCTAGCATGGAGAACCCATCATATATAAACCCCAGCGACATCCCTGTCAATTGTCTTACGTTCTCGGCAGTCATACTGTTCACTTCGATCTACGATTAACGAATGGCTTTGACAAAGTTACGGCTTCTATCTCATTGTGACCGAAGAAACACTCTGAATAAGTCGCGTACTTTCAAGTTCTATTCAAAATTAGTTAACGTGTTCCAGTCTTGAACTAAGTCCCTTCGGCTGAGACTTTCGGTCGTCGTAAAGTGAGTCTTTTACGGATAAAGTCTGCGGTGTTAAACGTTCGCGAAAACAACTCAAGTGTGGATTGGGTGACTGTTATAGAATCCTGTATCGCACTACCACTATTGGAAAGTGTTCGTACACCTTTTCAATGTTGAATTACTTCCGAGTTTATTCACTTTATCATCCGTTAAAATTCCGTCGGTGTTTTACAATAAAAACGGAGATCCAACCGACAAAACAACTCACTCTCTTGCCCTTTCAAGCATCGAAAGGTATATGTAAGTTTTTTTCATGTAACTTTTAACTCTGTTCTTACTCCTTATAATAAAACAATTATTTAAGCAACCACCTCTTACTCATTTTTAACACTGTACTCTGACACAGTCCGCGTAGGGATGATAAGTGACACACAAACCCACAAACAAATAATTGGTCAGGTCTTACCAGCCTGACATAATCAGCACACTGGTCTCTCTCTTTTCCTATTTTCCATACTACCCTGGCCCATTGCTCGGGACGTGACACAACTGCCACCTAAAAATGACATCGGCTCCCAGTAGAACCGCGGTAAATCACACTTATGGCCACGTCACACGACCGTGAGATGGGCAGCACGTTGAAATTACGACGACGGGCTGGCGAAACCCCTGTGTGGCTTGAGGACACGAAGCGACCCAAGGATAACAGCTTTCTGCATCCATCTCGCAAGTGCCTTGGCATATTTTTGGCACATGGGTATGGCTTTAAGGTTACGAACCAGTGACAGTTTTGCACCTCTCCGAAAGCACCGATCACAAGGACAATTACTCTAACCGAATATTTTGGGTACAGTCGTTGCAGCTCCATTTTAAGGTCTTGATACCTCTCCTCTTTTTCCTTCTCCTTAGCAGTGATGTTATATTTTGGACGGAGCCGAGAATTCGATCACGAATATATTTCGTTTCTCGAAGTCTTGGAGAATGATGTCAGGCCTTGAGTGTGCAATGGACACTGCTGTCCGAAAATCGTAATTCCAGAAAATTTGGCACTTCTCGTTTCGGACAATCGACTCTATCTCCCTTGGAGCGTTCGGCAGGGCAGGGTCGCGGCCAACACCGTAAGAGTGACAAAGATGGTAATAAAGCACTTTTAGGGCCGCATTATGTCTATAGATATACGTCGTTCGTGCGTGTTTCGGACACCCTGATGATATGTGTTCTAGGTACTCAGCGTGTGCATGACACGCTCTGCAACTATCACTGGGAACTTCTTGACATAAAATGCGGTTACGGTATGTTAAGGTGGAAATGACACCGTCCTGGCATGCGAAAATAAAATCCTCTGTACCTGAATTAAGCCCTGATGATTTGAGGAAAGCAAAAGTTTGCTCCTTCGACAAGGACTGCCTTTCTACATTTCTGTGAAAGTTTCCGTGCATTTTCTTCTCGAGTAGCTCTTGGTGAAAATTTTCAACCTCTGCCTTCTTCACTTTGGTTTTTAGAAGTGAAGCATCTAGATGAAGTAATGCACTTTCCTCACTTCTGATGTTAAAATTCAGGCCAAGGGTCTCGGTCGCTTGCTCCGCGGCTTTGTAAAGGAACGCTCCTTCGCCAATCATCTCGTGGTTCCTGATCATCTTTAGGAGAGGATCTCTGCCATTCGCAACGATGTAAGCTGTACTTAGAACAATCCGGTTATGAAGACACTGGAGATTCAGAAGTCCGCGTCCGCCTTGACGGCGTGAAATATATAATCGCGGAACTGACGAATTGATATGCAAGCTTTTATGCATATGCCTGATCTTACGTGTAGTGACATCAAGGGCCTTAAGCTCGTTCTTCGTCCATTGAACTACCCCAAACGAGTAGAGTAGAACTGGGACGGCAAGCATGTTAGTCGCAGATACCTTGCTCAACACCGACAGATTGGAAGACCAAATCTGTCGAAGAAGATGCTTGCATCTGCTTCGGAGAGACTCCTTCACTGATGTTACGTCCTGAATGCAGTTTTGAGGCACGCCCAGGTATGTATAGGTCTCTCCAGTATTAAGACGTCTGATAACACTTATATCCACAAGCTCAGGGTCCTTGGGAACGCCAGTAATCTTTCCTTTCTTCAGATGAATTTTGGCACACCAGATGAATTTTGGCACACCACCTGTGTAGTTCTTGACAATATTTATAGCAGTTTGAAGTTTGCTTTTACCAGAGGCATAGATCTTCAGGTCATCCATATAAAATACATGAGTGACCTTATGCTCGCGCTGATTAGTGTCGCCATAGAGGTATCCAGGAGAATTTCGTAGTGCGAGAGATAGAGGCAGAAGTGTGATGCAAAAAAGCAGAGGGCTCATGGTATCACCTTGAAAGACGCCCCTCTGGAAGGTGACGTTGTTCGTTGTCACACGATAATTTCTAGATGAGACAGTAAATCTAGTTTTCCAAAGAGGCATCAATCTCTCTATGGATCTCAGTATGTGTGGATGTACCTTCAAGCTTTCCAACAGACAGATGATAAGTCTATGAGAGGTTGAATCGAAAGCTTTCCGGTAGTCAATCCAGGCCATTGACAGGACGCGCTGATGGGCTGCAGCGTCTTTACAGACACACCTGTCAATTAGCAGGTTCTCTCGACAACCTGCTACACCTTTTTTCGAGCCACGTTGTTCGTACATCTCTCGCCATACAGGCTCAATTCGTCGAACAATCCTGTTGTTGAGGACAGTTGTAAAGATCTTATACAGCGTGTTCAAACAAGTTATTGGCCTGTAATTCTCTGGGTTGGACAAGTTGCCTTTTTTTTTGCAGGAGTGGTGGTTTCATTGTTGTTCCCACGAGCAGCTAGGGAAAGGGTTAGTCTATCCTTGTAGAGCCCCGCGTGCAAGGATAAGGCTGATACTCTGAGAGGTCGCCCGGTATCCCAGAGTCACCGTTTGAGACACCTAACCCAGGTGCCATTCAGCTTTCGGCACGGTTGTTACGCCTTCGCTTAGGAGTTATTCCTTCGGGACCATCCCTGGACAATTGTCCGCGACTGCTTATTAATTATTGTAACCATATTCAGCAGAAACCCTTGGTACAGGAACCCTCTATCCGCAACCCGAGGACGCGTTCGGTGGCTTTGTCATAGGCCCTTCGGTTCTATTCCAAAGAAATAAATTGTTAACCAAAATGATGAATATTAGTCAACACCAAGATTAACATTCTCTCAGAATAAGACAAACTTTCAATAAAATGTAGGAATTTTCAATCAAATAGTTGAATTTTCAATTGAATAATATAATTTTTTAATTAAACATGAAATTTTTCAGACAAAAAGATTATTTTTATAAAGATATAGTTAAATTATGAAGAAAGAACGATTTTTTAACTAAAATGATGGATCATTAACCAAAGAAAAAATTAATTTCACAGCTCCACAAAAAAAAGTTGTCAGTCCCAGAAACCAGAATAGGCTTAGCCTACGTTTTTGAGGTCACTGAATCCGAATCCGGAACCGGTTTGGCTCCATCACGTCTCATTTCGTCCCTAACCTCAGAAAACATGGAAAATCGCTGATTTCAGGTGAAACATGACTCCCGTCTATGAAAAGTGGGCATATTCTATGTTTTCGAGGTCGCATTTTTTCAATGCAAAGTGGTCATATCCTATGGTTTGAGGTCGCTGATACGATACCACGATCCCGAGATGGAACGTCGCTATCAAGGGAGGTGGGATATAAACATGATGGCAGACTTTTGTTGGACATTGAAGATAGAACATACACAGAAAGGAGTTAAAAGGAGGCGGAATCCACTTCGTCGATCTTTCGAAGATAAAGGAGTGCTATACTCAAGAAGGGCGTGAATTGAAAGAAACTTGCTGTAAATTCGGACTCAGGAACCTATAAAACAAACGATGCGACCACTTTACATTAAAAGAATACATGCTGTACATAAAATTGCCAATTCGACACGTTTTTTTGAACTTAGGGACGAAGTGTTACGTCATAGAACCACGACGACTCCGGATTCGTACTCAGCGACCTCGAAACATAAAATATGACCACTTTTCATAGACGGGAATCATGTTTCACCTGAAATTAGAGACTTTCCATGTTTTTTGAGGTTAGGGACAAAATGTGACGTGATGGAGACAAACCAGCTCCGGATTCAGCGACCTAAAAAACATAGGATATGACCACTTTGCATTGAAAAAATGCATGTTTTACATGAAATTAGCCATTTTCCACGTTTTTTTTTAGGTTAGGGACGAAGTGCGACGTCATAGAACCACAAAGACTCCGGATTCGTATACAGCGACCTCAAAAACATAAAATATGACTTTTCATAGACGGGCATCATGTTTCACCTGAAATTAGAGATTTTCCATGTTTTTTGAGGTTAGGGACAAAACGTGACGTGATGGAGACAAGCCAGCTCCGTATTCGGATTCAGCGACCTCAAAAACGTAGGATAAGTCTATTCTGGTTTCTAGGGCTAACAACTTTTTTTTTATGGAGCTGTGTTTTTAACATAGTTGTTCTACTTTCAAGTATGAGTAGTTGAATTTTCAATAGAAAAAAAGATGAGTTTTCAACTAAAAGTTGATATTTGAACCAAAAAGATTTTTATTTAAAGCCAAAACAGTTGAATTCGACCAAAAAATACGAATTTTCAACCAAATTTCAAGCCTACCTAATATAAGCATTGTCAACCCAAAAAGAAGAATTTTAACAGAACGGATGAATTTTCAACCAAAAAGTACGACTTTATAACAACATTGCTGAATTTTCAACAAATTAATAAAATTAACTTCAATTTTCGAATTGTGTCCAGTGTGTCCCACTGTTTATTCTCTTTCGGCAAGACCTAAATAAAATTGTTTTTCCAACATTATTATTTAATGTTTATTCCTATTGACTCCCTACCCTGCCGATTGAACGGCACTGAAACTGCACTCAAACGGCACTGCCCAGTGCCATTTCAGTGCTGCTCGTTTAAAGCTACTCAGATCCCAGTATTAAATACCTGCAGAAGTTCCCTTTATGCCTGTGACTACTATCGGCGAGAAAATTCGAGGCCTCTGGCTTTGACGTTAAAAAAGTAAGTGAAGAAAAAATGGTACTTCAATGAATGAAGGATCATTTTAAAGGTCAAAATGTTGTACATTAATGAGCCTGAAACGAATATGCCAAAAAAATTTTTGTAGCTTACAGACACGAAAATCTTTTAAAAAGTAGGGAAATTTTACAGCTTTTTAGGACAGTGAACTTTGGAACATAGTTTTTTATTTAAAAAATAATATGAAAAATCTGGAAAAAAAATCATGGTGGTACCTTAAACATTTCTAAACAAATTGCCGTTGAAAAATTTGCAGAATATAACAAATTGTTCGTTTTTTGTACATAAATATACAACTGTACAATCTTCAGTTCTAATGAAGATAATGGAGTGATTTAAATTAGAGGTAGTTAGTTGAACTATTTTTAATTATTTACAATTTGAAAGAAGTATGTGCTTCTTTTTCTCTTCGTGCAAACTGCGATATTTGAAGACAGTTTTTCATACTGGAAAGCCAGTGTAAGAAACCAGCGGGGTGCCTTTTTTCATGGGATCGTCCTCGTCTTTCTTGAAGGCACATGTTGAGGAAAGACGAGGACGACCCCATGAAAAAAAAGACACCCCGCTGGTTTCTTACACTTGCTTTCCAATATAAAAAACTGTCTTCAAATATCGCAATTTGCACGAAAAGAAGAAGAAGCACATACTTCTTTTAAATTGCAACTAATTACAAATATTTCAACTAACTACCTCTAATTTAAATCACTTAATTATCTTCATTAGAACTGAAGATAGTACAGTTGTATATTTATGTACAAAAAACGAACCATTTGTTATATTCTGCAAATTTTTCAACGGCAACTTTTTAGAAATGTCTAGGGTGCCACCATGAATTTTTTTAGATTTTTCCTATTATTTTTTCAATAAAAAACTTTGTTCTAAAGTTCACTGTATTCAAAAGCTGTCAAATTTCCCTACTTTTTAACAGATTTTCGGGTCCGTAAACTACAAAAATTTTGTTGGCAAATTCGTTTCAGGCTCATTAACGTACAATATTTTGACCTTTAAAATGACCCTTCATTCATTGAGCTACCATTTTTTCTTCACTTTTTTAACGTCAGAGCCAGAGGACTCGAATTTTCTCGCCGATAGTAGGCTATCAAATAGACTAGCTGAAAGAGATTAAAAATTAAAAATTGTGAAATGACCTCTGCGAAAGTTATAAATTCAGAATCCATGGGTTTCGATCATTTAAGATATTTAACTTTTTTTTAGAAGTTTCAAATTAGAATGAATGTAATATTTTTTATTATAAAAGAGCAAATAAAAAACTATCGATATGTGTAAAAAACTAATAGTCGATTTTTCCGCATCAGGTCCGTTTTTTCGCGGACGGTCACATTCATCAATTTTACCAAGTAAAATCAATATTTTTCTTATTTCAATCCCTGGCGGACCGGGTGCACGGAACGGATACGCTACAGCGTATCCTTTCCATAACTTCCAAAAAAACTCAATAAAAACAGCAAGATGAACATTTAAATTGCTGCAATTATGATTCTACGTTGAGATTGCCGTTAGAAGGTCACGGAGTAATTGCAGCAGTTCTTTTTTGCAGCGTTAAAAATTTTTAAAAGTACAATACCTGTCATTAACGTCAGCTGAAACTGACTACAAGCGCATCGATAATAATCAATAAAGTAGCATATGCTACTTATATATGCTACGATGAGCTTGAAGTCGCCTTCAGCAGACGTTAATGACAGGTATTGTACTTTTTCAAATTTTTAACGCAGCAAAAAAAAACTGTTGCAATTACTCCGTGACCTTGTAACGGCAATTTTAACGCAGAATCATAATTGCAACAATTTAAATATTCATCTTGCTGTTTTTGAGTTTTTTTTGCAAGTTACACAAAGGATACTATAAGCCTATAAGGATACGCTGTAGCGTATCCGTTCGCCCGGTCGGTCAGCCGGGTACCGCTCACTTAATCGCACTCTGGCAGGGTTTTATGTCCCACTTTTTCTCCGGGGTTTTGCACATCGTTACAATTATGCCTGAGTAATACATAAAAATTGACTTTAATAGTTCAAATCATGACAATTCTTTTCCCTAATTATTAATGACTTTCAGGAGCTTTGCCTGCACTTTCTGCTCCAGAAAATCATCTGACAATGCACATGTGCTATTTCTAATGTCATATCCTGTATGTAAACTAATTTTCACGAATGGCTAAATGACATTACTTATCTATATAATTTTGCACCTTTGCCCGCCAGCCTCCGCTTACCTGCGCCTAAACGATAGACCTAGAGTTGCTTTCTTACATTCTTTATCACAAGTCGAACATTTCAGATGGCTTATCGACTATTGTGAACTATGTGAATATAAAAACAAACAAAAAGATAAATTTTTCTTGAATCCGTGAAAATATTCACGCTAGTATTGTTAGGTAAAATAGTTTTGAGGCAATTAAATACCTACCTTTGAACAGAATATCAGAGGATATTGAAAATATTAATAAATATAACCTCTCCAATGTAAACAGGCGGGCTATAAGGCCAGAACACCGGTGACGCGCATGCATGTTAGATCAGACGGATTCATGGTTGAAATAGAATAGGTATGTTTGAATTCGATTAGCGATACTTAAGGCCTTTTCATACCACGATTGCCGGCAGTAGCCTCATTCAGGTTTCTCACCGAGTGCACTCGGGTGCACTCGGAACCATGATCCAATAAATACATGGTCTAGCCACGCGCAAGTAAAAAAAACGGAGTCAATCAGAACCAACCGCTTAGTTTCGCCATTTTGGATAAGTAAGGCGGCAAATGTAAGTGATTTTAAAATTAAAATTTTAGAATTAAATTTTTTTTGTAATTTTGCTGTATAGAAATATGTCAATACTAATAAAATGTATTGTAATGTTGAAGATGGGTAAAGGATAATACGGATCAAATATAATTTCAGGTTACGTGTTTCATAACCTCTTCCTGCTGACCAAAACTGGCATATGTGTATAGAATAAAATAAAACTGAAGTCAACTGGGAAAGTACTGAATTCTGAATGAATAAAATTGTATAATGCAGTAACCACGACATATCGTATAATAATGATGTTTTATTTGTTTACAAATATTTCTTCCTCAGTTTTGGAGGAAAATTTGATCGAAAGATATATTTAACATTTATTTATAATTATCGATGTTCTTGTTTACTCTTCTCATTAAAATTTTAACGTTCGTAATATAAGTAATATATGAAGGGTGGAAAGACAGAAGGTGGAAACTGATAACTTTTTGAAAATGGGGTTTATTGTTAGAAAATTCTCAAAAATTGAAATACACATAGAGTTAAAAGTATTTGCTCGAAATCGTATTTTTGATGGTAGCAATACGTTAAAGTTTGATCATCATATCCATTAAAAGTAAAGGCTTTCGTGATCAAGCTATTTTTTATATGTACAAAAGGCATGTATTTCAATATCTTCATAGTTGAACAGCATAAAACGTTAATTTTATTATTTATCACTACCTGAATGCGAAAAATCGTCTGTCGCACGGTGACACCGTCTCATTGAAAATTAATTTTTTGGGAAGTGAATAACTTTTTTCGATAAAACTTTCTCCGTGTTCATCAACTGAACATCTCGGGGACGTCTAGCCATTTAAAAAATGAAATGAAAATTACACTTTTTGTCACGATTTTAAGACGATTTTACAATACCAAAAAATTCTAACCTCAAAGGCAAAAATCAGTTTTCTCCGAACTGAATGTTTTTTGTATTAAACCATTTCCGTCTGTATTCAGTAACTCAAGCAATACGTCAACTCGAAGGCAGAATTTCATGTTTTTTCAATTGCAATTTAAATTTGACAAAATATTTTTCCGCTCGATCTCCTACACAATTTCCATTTTATAAGTTACTCCCTGTTGCCTTTCCCTATAATATAAATGTGTAAACCCTATAATATTGCATACATACATATTTATATGTAAAGGCAAAATAATTTCGAGATTTCACAATATGAGAAGAATGTAATAATGATATAAGTCTTGCTATAAATATATACAAATGAAGCTAATGATAATGTACTTTCCACATTGCATTATATGGTGATTCGTGGACAAAGTTTTCTCTCCGAAATGTCGAAGATGAAGTAAATCTTGATTTCTGGTTGTAAATTATCTTAATGAATAAAATGTATCCCGCACACATATTTTTCATTCCAAAAATGACAAAAGTTTTTGTATAATAATCGCAGGCAAAAGATTAACATCAAAAAAAAATTAGGTACTTTAAATATTGGTGCTTTCCTAAAACGAAGGTTTTTTCTTTTCTGAGCTTCAAACACATTTACGAATTTTCCCATATGAAGGTCATAGAGTTTTTCAAACTTTATCTCGATTTGTCCCATCAACAAAAAGTTGGATTTTTAAATATTTTTAATTTTCTTTGGTATTGTGTTAACGATTTCAAATTGTCCGTCAGTACGAGTAAGTGTGATATATGTAAAAAGAAAATATAAAAATCCAAATTTCACCAGATTGTACTTTCATAACTGTTAATGAAACATATACTGATTATTGTGATGTATGATTCCTTTCCATTATTTGTCATCATTAACAATATCAACAAAAAAATATCCAAAACAAAATTTGAATTTTCGTTTAAAGTTTGATTGCATTATTTCTAAATTGATTAAAAAATAATTTATTTCTGTACATGTATATATTAGGATGTTATTTAGCAATTATTGATACGTTCTTATATTTTCATCGTAAAAATGAGGTTCATTAATCTCTTTAAACTCACAAACTTTTCTGTAAAATTTACGGACCCTAGTTGTAATCCTATTACAGACCTCTGTCAGTTTTGTTTATATTTTTCTGAAAGAATTGGCGAAATGAGAATTATGTATACACTGTAAAACAGAGATATTAAAAATGTTATTAATTATCATAAATATCAATATTTGTATGTACTTTTGATCGCTGTCATTCAGTATTACTTACAAACTTCCCTTCTGTCTCAACTATAATTTATTTTCTTATCAGTGTTCTAATATACATCATTCAGTACGTATTCCAAGTGATTTTGGAATTCATTCATTCAATATTTTCATAATATTATCTTCCTACATTTTGATTTTCCTACAATAGTTCGTCGTACAGAGAGTCCGCATCAGATTCAAACTGCGCGGTTATACTAACAAAATGGTGAAACTAAGCGGTTGCGTGACTTGGACAAAACGGGGCCCTCAAGTGGCTAGACCATGTATTTATTGGATCATGCTCGGAACCGTTCACCTACGCTAGGTGAGTGGGTGGATCGAGCCATCGAGCCGGGTGAGCCGGGTGAACTGTTCAGATATCACCAGAGTGACGCAGTGATGCCAATGTTGGCGCCTTTTGCTACTGCGCTTGCGTTCGGGCCGCGCACTGATTGGCCGCAGTTGGCGCGCAATTCAAAATTGGAATTAAAAACAATTCTTGTAACTTAAATCAATAATCATTCAAAAATGCACGAGAATGTATATAAATTGTACAATTTCTGATTTTAGACAAGAAAAAAATTTATAACACATATAGTTTTTAGAGAACAGTTTATTTTCTTTGACTTCCGAAGAACAATTTATATTTCACAAAACATTTAATTTCAGAAGTCTAAAATAAGAAGCTGTACAATTTATATACATTCTTGTGCATTTTTGAATAATTATTTATTTAAATTACAAGAATTGTTTTTAATTCCAATTTTGAATTGCGCGCCAACTACGGCCAACCAGTGCATGGCCCGAACGCAAGCGCAGTAGCAAAAGGCGCCAACATTGGCATCACTGGAGTGACGGGTGGGGCTCACTCGATGGGTGACGTTTTCACCCGTTGAAAAAAGGTAGGTGAATGCGAGTGAACACTGAAATTAGCGGGAAGTTGGAAACGTGGGCATATTTGAAATGAAACTTGTATAAAACCCGCGGTAAAAAGCAGAGTGAATATACCATTTTACCTAACTATCGGAAGTTTATTTGCGCATGTGCGGTTGCCATGTGCACCCCGCGTAGTATGAAAGTTGCGCTCATATTTTGTAAACATGTACACAATTGTACCTTTTGTCGGAGTGAAATTAAATACAGATGATGATCCGGTTGCGAAATTGGGCAACTGTGAAATCGAAAAACATACTTTTAGTGAATTGAGGTTGCCGGAAGCAACCTAATAGTGGTAAAAAAACTGAACTTGTAAACAGGTTTGTAGTATCTACATTTCTCATATTATTCAATTAATAATCATAAAATTGAAAATATGAATTAAATTAAATTAGAAAATTGACAATATGTAAAAATATTGTAAATAAATAAAGTTTATAATACATTGAAAACGTAATAAAAACAAAAATGCATACTTCATGCTTGCATGCAACATTATTACTGTTACTGTAATTTATTATTATAAGTTGTCATAATATAATTTAATATATATTTAACAAAATAATTGCAGAGTAAAGGAATGCATGAAAAAAGGAAGGGACATCGATCCATAAATTTATGAAGGATCATGGTTAAGTTTAAAGAAGGCAAAATTGAGAGAGATTTTACATTTCAAGCAATTATTATTACATTCTTCAAAATGTTTCTGGAAGTTTTCTTTCCTAATACGACCACTTCTGTATTGTAAACAAGGTTTCGGGAAACGTATGAAGTAGAAGAGGTTATGTTCCTTGTATGCTTTGGTATGACTATCACTTTTACATGAGCCGTACATACAACGCATACACACTCCCTTACTTTCTTTTTGATTGAAATTTATTTACACTTTGAAATTTTTGTTCGATAACTTGTCACAATTCCTTAAACATTAAAGAAAATTGTTTTCACTGGCTGAATTCACACGTAGCGGACATTTAACTCCGGACAGTTATTTGGCCGGACATCTAGTTACTTTTCATACTTTTGGTAACTAAAAGTTT
>CAKNYM010012874.1:0-24703 GCA_932195095.1 Andricus curvator | reverse complement strand
TTTGCAAAAGTGGGATGTGATAATGATGAGTGACACGTGGATGGATGAGGAATGGGAAGGCATGAAAATAGTATTGCCAAAAGTATATGTGTGTAAGATGCAAGCAGCGAGAAAGAATCACGTAAAAGGTAGAGGAATGAGTTGCTTGGTGTCAGGGGCAAGAAAGGAAGTGGTGGTATAGGATGAAAAGAGAGGAGATATGGAAGAAAAGGACGGAACAATGGTGAGAAGAATACTAGTAGGAAAAGTGGGTGTGTATGTTGTATGCATTAGGGTGGCCCAAAATGACACACTTTCGATTTTGTATTATTTCTGACTGGAAACCTGTTCCTCATACTGAAAAACTCATGTCCATTTTTTAAAATAATTGTTCAATATTATTTAGAGGTGCCGCCAAGGTTATTAATTTCTTATGGAGTGTAACATAGAAAAATGTCAATTTTTCTTCATGCTCAAATCTAACATATAAATTAGGGTGACCAGAAAAAAACACTTCTGGTTTTCTTAGAAGTGAAGGGCAAATAACGGTAGTTTATGCGATTGTAGAAGCCACTTTTTTTTTTTTTTTTTTAATTTTAAACAATATTTAGAGTCGGCCCATCTTCTTTGAAAGTTGTCATTGCAAAAGCTGACAATTTCGGTAAGTGAAGAGTCGACCGTAAAGGTGCAACCTCAGCTCTTTTCATCGATGTGACTTTATAACAGGATTAGTAAGCGTCCCCTGAATTATTATTATTCACTTTTCTGAAAAAGGGAAATATGACTAAAGAACGCTTGCCGAGAAAGGATCTGCTTTATGAGTTTATGGTGTCAAGACCCACTGGGATCGACTTTTATGGCCGAGCTGATGAGCGCTCCGCCCCGAAAATTAAACAGCTTAAGTCGTAGACCTGTCAATTTTCAAAAATTTACTCAAATTTTTTTTCATTATTGCAGGCTTATTTATATTTTTTCTAATCTGCTTTTTTAGAAAATGTGATCTTCAACCTTCGAGGAAAATATTGTTAAAATTTCAGTATAAGATATATATTATTAGGGCCGTTATTAGGCTTTGAAAACAGTAGAAAAAAGTGAAAATGGCACTTTTCAAGCAACCGTAATTAATGTTTTTTATGAATTTTTCATTGAAAAAATGTTTTTATGTGGATTCTGAGAACCTCAAGAACAACATATTAAAAGTTCAAATTAAAAAGTGGATAACTTCGTGGTTAAAGCTTAAATGAAAAAAAAGTGGAGTTTGCCCATGTTAATTACATAAAAACTTCAAAGACGATGGGCCACCTCTAAATATTGTTCAAAATTTTTAAAAAAATCTGGATTCTACAATCGCATAAACTACCGTTATTTGCCCTTCACTCCTAAGAAAACCAAAAGTGTTTTTTTCTGGTCACACTAATATAAATTATTTGAAGAATCTAATGAAATTTTGGAAACGCCTTATTCAGTAATGAAGAAAGTGCTGTAAAAAAAAGATATAAAAAAATCATTTTTAGGATTATTTTTTAAGTCTCAAACATGGCTGTTTTTGCTTAAAACCATGATTTTCAAGAGCTCGTTTTAGACCCTAAATACTGTTTGTTATCGCTGAAAATTACAACAGTTATTTCTCATAGATTCAGGATGCGACCTTTTGAAAGTCGTATAATTTAAATTTTAACATCAATAAGATTATTACCAAAAACCAGAAATGATTCGGACGTAAGCGACTCAGGTAGTCCATAAATTACATATTTTATGGTGGGCGTGTTGCCTCGGCTCATCCATTCATGGTCTAATATAGTCTATACCTACAAATTTCTCTCGAAATATCTATCCCAATCATAAAGACTGTAAATATGAATTTCGTATTCGAAATTATTATAAATAGGATGTTGTCCTTAGAAAAAATTGTCCTTAAATTGTCCTTAGAATACAACGAAATACCACGCTGGAAAAACCAGTTCTCGTCAGATCACTGAAGTTAAGCAGCGTTGGGCGCGGTTAGTACTTGTATGGGTGACCATTCGAGAAAACTGAGTGCTGTTGGCACATCGTGGGTGTGGTGAGCCCACACTTGTAGTTATTTACTACAAGAAACTATCCACCTAGAAACACTACCCGAATCGGGTAGTGTCACGCCTACCCTGAAAGGGAAATGGCTTAATGGTATAAATACATAAACTGATTTAGTTTTTATTTATTATTTTTTAAACATTTAACATTATCGTCCAATATAAGTTGTTTAAATAATAAAATATTATTATCCAATAACAATATTTACTAAATGTTTTCATACATTTGTGTTGTGTTGCAAATTGTTTAAACAAATAATTATTCTCAATTATTTGAACATTTAAAATTATGCAGCGTTAAAAATGTTGTAACTAATAAATGGTTTTTTATCGATAAAAATATTTACTGACAATTAATTTTTTATAAAAATTGTTTGAAGAAATAATTATTGTCAATTATTTAAACATTCAAAATTTGAAGAATCAAAAATTTTCTAACTGGTTAATTGTTTTTATCGATAACAATATTTACTAACAATTATCTTTTTATAAAAATTGTTCAAACAAATAATTATTCTCAATTATTCAAACATTAAAAATTTGAAGCATCAAAAATTTTCTAACTAGTTAATTGTTTTTATTGATAACAATATTTACTAACAATTAATTTGTTATAAAAATTGTTTAAACCAATAATTATTCTCAATTATTTAAACATTAAAAATTTGAAGAATCAAAAATTTTCAACTAGTTAATTGTTTTGATCGAGAACCATGTTTAATAACTAATAATTTTTGATGAAAATTGTTCAAACAAATAAATTTGTTTTTGTAAAAAATGAGTGAAACTATCATATTTATCTATGATTTCACTTAAATATTCATATAATTAATTTTCATCAAAACAATTGTTTAAATAATCAGTACATTGATATTAACAGCCAAAAATTTAAAACATTGAATTTTTTGGACAGCACAAATATCTACATAATCAAGCCATCTTAAAGGAGTTGGAACCAGAACCCAGCCTAAAAAATTGAATTGCCTTATTTTACTACATAAATACCAGAATTGCATTTTCTTTAGATAATTAGAGCCTATTGCTGTTTGAATAAAATCTGTATCCGAAGTGAAAAATTGGCTGATTTGAATACTTTTTGAGTAAAACGTTTTTTATTCATTCTAACGCGAACATTCAAAAAAATGTTTCACACAAAAAGTATTGAAATTAGCAAGGCATTATCGAAGCAGAATCTAACATTTACTGACGAAAAATGAAGTTTTTAAACGACTCGTTAAGTGACGCTCTGTCACACTCGGGGTACAATCGACGATTCTCTTTCACGACTTGCATTAGAGCTTGTTTTCCCTGTTCGTCTTTTGTTAATAACAAATTAAGGTAAATGCACTAGTGATCGTCACCTTAAGCCAGATTGCAAATTAAGAACGCTTATAATTGTATTTAAAACACAATTCTCATTTCCACAAAGGGCTTAGCCGATTAAAGCAGATATAGAAAAACTCAATTTTGATCACTTCTCATGATATTTGATTGGAGTCAATTTTTATTCACGATAAAAATTCAAATTATGCAAATGCGTTAGTTATCGTCAGGCACGTAACCAAGTATTAAAAGAAGAAAAGTATACTAATTTTATAGAAGGATATTTAAACTAACCTAAAATGACATCTTTTATCATACGCGGCAAGAGCGAGTCTTGTTATACGAAAAATACTGGGCCATCTGACGATAACTAATGCAGTGACGATTACCAGTGCATTTACCTTATATTCTTTGATTAAAGCAACACCACGTTCTGCTCTGTCGTTTACTACAGGTAAATTCTCTACAAGACGCAAGCCGCGCTTATAATCGTCCCTTAAAATCCACGTTTGCGGATCAGCATTCAAGAAATCAGTGTTGCTACCCAATTTTTAAAAAAATAACATCGAGTTCTTTGTAACGAAGAAATCCAGAGTTAAAGATTTTAGATTCTGTTTTTCATTTGCTGAAAGTTCTTTCCGTTTGAGAAATTTTTCATTACCAGGACGTTCTTTGATTGCCTCTGACATTTTTCATTTACAATCAGTGGATACGGTCATGTCAAAAAAAAGCCAATCCAATTAATTAACGTAACGTAACGTTTTTATTTGATCTGAAGTATGCCATCTTATACCTTTTACGTTAATTAAGTATTTATTTACTCAGACGCATAACATCGCATTCTAACTTTTACCATCTATTAATAAAAACCAATCCAATTAATTGTTCGCCTAAATACCAGAGGTGCCGCTCAAGTTTCTTTAAGGAAACTTGGCAAATTTTCGAGCTTACAGCGTCACAATTTGTAAGGGTTTTGAGAAACTCGAGATCGCTGTTTGCTGCTTTTAACGGGTTGTGAGCTGTAAACCAAACCTTCAAATATATAAATATAATAAAACTACTGATTTCTCGAATGCCTGCCGTTTCTTTTGAACTCATATGGAACTGATTTCTAAACAAATATATTTTCAAAGCGTAAATTGCCTTCGCCATCCATCTGGCATGATGGACTGCTCCTGGTCTTCTGAATGGAGTTTCTTTAGGACATTATCCTCCGAAAAAAATATCGCTAATTCCAATAGCTCACGGTAATCACCACGAGGAGCTGCTTTTTTCTCTAACAAAAATGAAAAATATTTAGTGTAAAATGAATCAAAAAGTTTTCGGTCAATATTACTTAGTTTGAAAGAATACAATTAATAATTAATTACAGTAACAAAAATTATTTCCAAATCTTACCTCTAGTTTTAATCTCTCCGTTGCAAAGTAAAGAAGGTTTTCTTTTTCATCTTTTATTATTTGTGGTATTGAAGGATCATCCGAGCCCACTCAGCTTTGAAGCGCTTAAATAACAAAATATCTGGACCACTAGTAGGTCCCATACATTCTTCGAAACTTGCTTTTAATATTATTTCGTAGATGTGATGGCGACAAGCTTGATGTAAAAGATGTTTCTTTAATTTGTTCTCCAGAAGAACGCAGGCACCACTCAATTCGCTCGTGTTGGACGAAGTAGTGTCGAAACAAAAACCACAAACATTGTCTTGAATATTCCATTCTTTGAGTAGGTCAACAATTGCATTCGCTTGTACTTCACCAGTCCCACTTTGAAGTTTTGGAATTCGCAGCAATTGATCGATTCCTTCCCCGGACACAACAACAGGAAGGCGGTCCACATTATGATTTTGATTTTCTTAATCTGGTAGGAGTTTGCCGTTCCATTGAAGAATAAGTTTTGTAGTGGGTAAAAAATTATTTTCGATATCACCAGCCAGCTCTTGCCTGTGAGTCTCTCTGACCCTTCTTAAGGTTTCACGGCTTAAGCACAAGTCTTCGAGTCGAAATCCTAAGTTTTGACCAACAGAAGAGATGACACGTGCAGCCATTCTATCGCTTACTTTTCCTCTGTCCAAACTGGCTGTTAAATCATGGGTTATTAATTTCATTTTTTTTCGGGGTACGAAGTGAATCAGCTGACTTCGCAATATATGGCAAAAGAGGCTCCTCATCGTTTTCAAACAAATCTTCAATATTATTATCTTCTTCTTCATCTGACCAAATGTAATTACACAGATTTGAAAATATAGCACTATTCTGTGTACTCGCTGCAACAGAAAAAATGCCAATATTATTATGTAAAAAATCGTATTATCTGTATTTACCATTATTTACAGGTATTATATATCGGACGGAATCTATTTCAAAAGATTTCAGAGGATTTTAAAAATTTATAAGATTTCAGAAAGATTTTAACAATATTTTAATGACTTGAATATAATTTTTAAGATTACATGAACATTTTTAAAATTTCGAAGAAATAAACAAATGTTTCAAAAAATGTCACAAATATTTCAAAACATTTTACAAAAATTTCACTGATTTAAATGACATTTAAAAGATTTAAAAGAAATTCACAAATGTCTCAAAAAATATCACAAACATTTTACCGACTTCAAGGATATTTAAAAGATTTAAAAGAAATTCACAAATGTTTCAAAAAATGTCACAAATATTTCAAAACATTTTACAAAAATTTCATCGATTTCAATGATATTCAAAAGATTTCAAAGAAATTCACAAATGTTTCAAAACATGTCCCAAATAGTTTAAAACATTTTACAAAAATTTCACTGATTTAAATGATATTTAAAAGATTTAGAAGAAATTCACAAATGTCTCAAAAAATGTTATAAATATTTCAAAACATTTTACAAAAATGTCATCGATTTCAATGATATTTAAAAGATTTCAAAGAAATTCACAAATGTTTCAAAAAATGTCACAATTATTTTAAAACATTTTACAACAATTTCACTGATTTAAATGATATATGAAAGATTTAAAAGAAATTCACAAATGTCTCAAAAAATATCACAAATATTTTAAAACATTTTACAAAAATTTTACTGATTTAAATGATATTTGAAAGATTTAAACAAAATTCACAAATGTTTCAAAACATGAGACAAATATTTTAAAAAATTTTACAACAATTTCATCGATTTCAATGATATTTGAAAGATTTCAAAGAAATTCACAAATGTTTCAAAAAATGTCACAATTATTTTAAAACATTTTACAACAATTTCACTGATTTAAATGATATTTGAAAGATTTAAAAGAAATTCACAAATGTCTCAAAAAATATCACAAATATTTTAAAACATTTTCCAAAAATTTTACTGATTTAAATGATATTTAAAAGATTTAAACAAAATTCACAAATGTTTCAAAACATGAGACAAATATTTTAAAACATTTTACAACAATTTCACTGATTTAAATGATATTTAAATGATTTAAAATAAATTCACAAATGTCTCAAAAAATTTCACAAATATTTTAACTAATTCACCAACTTTAATGATTCTATGATTTGAAGTTGCACTGCCTGTAATGTTTTGAAATTGATTCGGGCATCGGTATTTACCGATATTATCGTTAAAAAAATCAATCTTATAAAATATAGAGACTTACTTTGATCTTCTTCGCGGTTGGTTTCATCTGCTGCTGAAGATGTATCAACAATAATTTCTAAGAAACCTTCACGTCCTTTTCTTTGCTGTAAACGCAGAAACTCTTTGTCTTCACCATCATTCATAATTTCAAGAGCATTTTGAACCGATATTTCAAACAAATTATCAAGCTGTTATACAAATCCCAATTCCTTTTCTAGTTGACTCACAATGCGTCTGCATTTACCTTTTTGAATCTTTTTCCATTCCTTGAATAAATATTCGATTTTATCAGCAGAATGGTAGACGCTCTTTTTTGGAATTGTTGTTCGATCCCAGAACAACATACACGTTTCAATAACATTCAAAGCACTTTTACGAACAGTTTTTTTCAAGGTTATATGCCAACAGCCATACCACGCTGAAAAACCCAGTTCTCGTCAGATCACTGAAGTTAAGCAGCGTTGGGCGCGGTCAGTACTTGGATGGGTGACCATTCGAGAAAACTGAGTGCTGTTGGCACATCGTGGGTGTGGTGAGCCCACACTTGTAGTTATTTACTACAAGAAACTAACCTAGAAACACTACTCGAATCGGGTAGTGTCACGCCTACCCTGAAAGGGAAATGGCTTAATGGTATAATGGTATATGTTGATAAAAAAACAGTTGGAGCACTTCTTTCTTTGAGGGTAATTTACGTCCACGTAATTCTGCTTTGGGGTGTCCTATTAACCATATAAAATCCGATTCACGCGTATTAGTCATAATTGAAGGTTCTTTAAACTTTATATTTTTAAGAAAAATCCAAATATATTTCATTTAACAAAACTAAAATAATGACTTTAATAACGCTAAATCCACAGTTCTACGTGCACGTACTTCTTCCTACTGATGTTGGGAAGCTTCTGGCTGAAAATTCAATCATTGTCATAGTTTGCACCTTTATAGAGGAGTGTTCATAACAGTACGGTATTTACAAGTGAGAGAGATAAAAATAAAATTCAGGTAAGACTGAGAAAGATAATACACAAATATTTTGTAAAGGAGAGCTTATGAATGCTCCTTCAAACTTCTCAGATCAATCCCTCTGAAACAAATCCTCTTATTGAAAATGTTTGGAAGTTCAGAAAAGTAGGCAGTAGACTAGCACAGGTAGAAGAAACCTTCAAATTCTCATTGTCAGTTCCGATAACCTGAGTCCAAGCCCATAAAATTCGCAGGTAAGTGCCTCGTCCACTTTCCCATAATCCGCTTACTGTAACAAAGGTGCCCAGGGAAAAATAACGTTTCCTTGGACAGTTGACGATTTTATAAACTTCGATCGATTATTCAACCGAAAACTTTGAAAGCGTAGCGGCACCTCTAAATATTATTGAAAAATTATTTTAAAAAATGGACATTAGTTTTTCAGTATGCGGAACAGGTTTCCAGTCAAAAATAATAAAAAATCGAAAGTGTGTCATTTTGGGGCACCCTAATATGCATGTATAGGAGACGAGAAGAGGGAGGATGGATGGCGAGGTAAGGGAGGAGGTGAGACAAAGGAGTTAGAGAGGGGGTTAGGAGAGGTTGGTGGGAAGGTGAATGTAGGGAAAGTAATGATAAGATCAAGGACAGTGTAAGAAAATGGAGGAAAGGGGAAATGCAGAAATAGGAACTCGACGGGAGACAGAGAGATCACGAGAGAACGTTAAGGGGAAAAAGACAGAAAGAGAAAGAAAGGTATATAGAAGAGGTAGAAGAAGCGGTAAAGAAAGCGAGGGAGTGGGTTATAAAATTTACGTGGAAGTGCTTTTAGAAAAGGGATGGGAACCACAGATAAAATCTACTTACTCAATTATCTAGTCGATAGGAACCTGGGGCAGAATAAAGGGTAACTATTTGCACTGTTTGTGGATTTTAAAGCAGACTTTGACTCCGTGAACAGGAGGGTTCTATGGACGGCCATAAAGGAGAGAGGAGTAGACGAACGTTTGATAGAGAAGATAAAAGTGATATTTGTGGAGACTAAGATAAGGGTGAAGATAAGAGAAAAGAAAGGAGAGGGATTCTGGACGGGAAGGGGGCGTAGACAAGGGTGACCGTTGAGCCCACTCCTGTTTAGTGTTCTATTGGAAGACTTAGTGCAGAATATGGGGAGGAAAGGAAAAGGGAGGACAATATTTGGAACAGTCAAACTCTGCCGTTGTATGAAAAAAAGCTGTAACTACAAAATCAGCGAACGGAGAAAATTGAAGAAAAAGTTTTAATTTGGTTTTCCTATTCCACTTAATTTAATAGATATTTGAATAGTTTTTCGTTTATTACTGGGTAATTTTGGTGCGATCTATCTATGTATGAAGAAATAAGTAAGAAATTTTTTTATTTAATATGCAAAAACGCAGATGCTGCCGAAATTCCAAAGTTTTTCTACGGAAGAAGGCAGCAAGTGGTAGATGCTGCCTTCTCGTATAGAAGTCGGCCTCGAATTCAGGCGCTACTTTCCCAGGCTGTTTTGTTACTACCGATTTTTTATAGATGTTGCCTTTTCCCGTAGAAATAATTTTCGCGATTTGTAGTTGCTGTCTTTCAAGTTGATGATGCGATAAAAATTAGTTTAAACAAATGATTTTAGCAGATAGATAGGTCTCTCTTCAACGATTTCAGTGATATAAAAAATTCATTTTTCGATTTTGTGCAGTTATAGCTTTTGTCCCTAGAACAGCAGAACTTTATTCACTAGCATATGCAGATGGTACATTGCTCGTAGCGGACGATGAAAGAGTGAAAGGAGGAAACGAGCTGCAGGTGAGAAAGAGATTGGAATGCGCGAGTAAAGTAATGAGACAAGAAGGGGGTATATGCAAAAGAAGGTCATGGGGGTGAGTTGGAGCTGCCCAGGTTATATGCTGAGGGAAGAAATAGGTCGATAGAAAATGGTGACCAGGCAACTGAAAAGATCCTGGAATTTTGATGAGAAACTAGAAAGGGATGAGGGATGCAGGATTGACCAAGCTTGTACCCGGTTGGTTATGGATAAAGAGAGGAGGGTATCGTGGGATGTTCGAAATGGGGGGAAAAGAGATACGAAATCAGGTTTGAATTTGGTATGCAAGTGAGGGGTAGAGATGGACAGGGAATAGAGGAAGAGATGACGGCAAGGCAAGAAGAGGAACAATGAAAAAAAATCGCAGATTCAAGGTACAACAGCTGGTATAGGATTGTTAAGAGGAAAGGGGAGCCAGAGTACCTGAAAAAGATGAAGTAGGAGAACAAATGGAAGAGTGGTGAGATTCAGAATGGGAGAGGGTTGTAACAGCATGTAGGTATTAGATGAATGAAGAGGAGATTCTGTGTAGAGTATGTAGGTATCAGCAGAAATCATGGTTGCATGTGTTAGAGAGGTGTTCAGGTGACGAAGGGGGAGGGGGGGCATGGAAGGGAGTAAAGTGGATTTTGAATGGAAATGGTCAGGGTGAGAAATGGATGAAGAAGATGGAAGATGGATGATTTGAGAGAGGGGGAGAGGGGGGATTGAACAGGGTAGGGGAAATCCAAAAAATGACTCCTAAGGGAAGAGAATAAGGAAGTAGTGTTGCGGAATAGTCCCAATTTTTAGATTGGTATTGGTAAGAGGAAATGGAGGGCAAGGTCACAAGCGTTCAAGAGTAAGGATAGTAGTCAGGACGATATGTAACAAATAGTTGCTAAGGTATAAGGTTTGTTTGTAAAAAAACATTTAATGGTTATGTAAAGACTCTGAAATCCGTAAAAGTGACAGAATACAAACAAAATAAAGGAGATGAAATTAGATTCTTCCTCAAATATTAAGCATTAATATTGTCCCTGAATAATAGACATTTTACACGTTTTTGGCTATGTCGAAGTAAAAAATGTTACTGTGACACCAGCGCCACATAAATTTTACGATCCAATTACAGTTTTTCTCAATACCCTACGTTATTTTTATTAATTAAACTAGATTCTAGAATGATTTTAACACAAAACTCGTGATTTTCAATTTTTCATCTGATAAAATATGTATAAAGATGACAGACTTTAAAATGTAAAATGGAGACTTTAGTAGAATGACATTTTGCTTATATCAAATTTAGAATTGTTCCACATTCGATCCGTTAATTTGCATATTCCATCTTTTTTGAATACTTTAATTTATAAATTGTTTATTTTGGAAGGCCTAAATCAAAAGTGTAAATTCCCAGGAAAAATTTGTGAAACCCAGGAAAAGCCCGGAAAGTGGCCGGAAGTTTGTATGAGTCCTGATTAGCCACCCTGAGTAAAATAAAAATGTATCTATAATCATACAAATCTAGTACTTCATATATTCATAATTAATTACTTCTCCACAGGTATTAAAGGATGGTACATACGTAAAAGCCCCAAATTCAAAACTGACTTATGGTACAATGATGTTTGTACGTGTTGTTTTGGTTCGTGATGCCAGTCGGTATTTATCTAAAGCGTGTACAATCGCGATTAGATACAGTGCTGTCCGAAAGCAAGGTCAAATTAAAGCTAAGTAAGTTGGGCAATGGAAATAAATTATAGTCAACCGCTTTCCAGAACCGCGGGAAAAAATACTATTTGGACATGTTAGATATTATTACTTGCAAGGTTTTTGTATGTATTAAACTAAACTATTTACAAGGATAACATTATGATTGTATTCAAATTAGGTGAAAGTTAATTTTTTAATTAATAAATCATAAATATCTCAATAATTTAATGTTTATTTTTTGCCTTGAAATAATGTTTTAGTGGTCCCGAAACACAGATAATTGACTACGTGACTCAGCAATACAAACTTTTCCCCGTGTTGGCGGCTTGCTTTGCTTTCTCGATGGCAGCTGATTATATATGGGAAATGTATAATAACGTGAACGCTGAATTGGATCAAGGAGAACTAGAAAGGCTGCCGGAGGTTCGAATTAAAAAAGCGTTTTGTAAATTGCATCTTAAATTTTTTTGTTTAATTCTTTACCCATCTCCTATACATGGTGTCCCACCACCTATGAAACAGCCGGTAGTAGATTAGATTAGATAAACGTTTATTCTTCAGCCTGCTGGCCTTAAAAATTGACTTGTTTACACTTCCATTTTTTTTTTACAGAATTTTCTTAAAACTAACCCTTAAAACTAACATCCTTCCACACCTTATCTCTAACGCCGCTCGCTCTTATCGTCTTGCCTTCCTCGCCTCGCCTCGCACGCATGTCCCTACTTTCTCGCTTTGCCTCGCATTACCAAACTCTGCCTCCGCGGCTTATACCTAACACTTATCTATTATTTACAATATTTACATTTACTTCCTCCTCTATTTACAATCTTTCCTTCTCCATTCCTCTTCCTCCTTCCTTCTCTTCTTCTCCATCTTACCCAAGACTCCCTTCACCCATGCTACTACCCTTTGGTCCCCCCTTTCATGCATCAATACCTCCATGCTTATCCCACTTTTTTCCACCTCTACGCACTCCTCGAACCAGTGCTCCACTCTTGCCTCCCCCTTCCCACATAGTTCACACATCCTCTTTTCCCTAGCGAGCCAAAACCTATTAAAACCCTCCATGCACCCACATCTCATCCTCGCTATAAGTTCCTGACTTCCATTCTCATACAAATATTGCGCTCTCGCCCTTGGCATAATCCACACATAGTTCCCATTAAACCTTGTCTCTCTTATTCTCTCTTCCCCTGCTGTCTTCTCTCTCTCCATGCCGTTTTTCTTAACCAACTCATATACCTTCCTTCCTTCCTTCCTAGAATCCCTACACTCGTTCTCCCCGTCTCCCTCCTGACAATATAATTAGGCGTGTTCCTTGCCAGCCCCAGTGTCCACTTTACATACCTCTCCTGTGTCCTATTTACCTCTTCGCTTTCCTTCCACCCCCACACCTCTACTCCATACAATAGCACACTCATCACTAGTGAGTCAAACAATTTCATTCTCCTTCCAAAATCATCTGCGAATAACTTCTTTCCCAACCCACACACCTGCCTCATCACCACATTTGCCCTCCTCACTCTGTCTTTTATGTGACCATCCACTCCGCCATTCCTCCGAAACAAGAAGCCCAGGTACACAAACTCTTTAACCTCCTGCACCGCCTTTCCCTTCCACTTCCACTCCTCTCCCTTATCCCTTCCCCGTCCTTTTCGTAACACCATGACCTTGGACTTTTCCGCGTTCAGTTCTAACCTGTTCTTATCCAGGTATCTTCTCAACCTCTTCATCATTTCCTTTAAGGCCTCCTCGCTTTTTGCCAACAACACTATGTCATCTACATACGCTAGTGACCAAATTCTAACCCCTCCTATCCTGACTCCTCCTACCACTCCGGCCTCCAGCTTACTTCACATATTCGCAATTAAAATCGCAAAAAGCGTTGGGCTAAGCGGACACCCTTGTCTTAACCCCCTATCCATCCAGAATCCCTCTGAAATCCCCTGCCCTCCTCTTACCTTATATTTGGTCTCTTCATATATCTCCCTTACCCTCTCGATCAGGCCACTTTCCACTCCCCTATCCTCCGTCGCCTCCCACAACCTACCCCTATCCACCGACGGAAACGCGCCTTTTAGATCCACAAAAAACGCGTACACTCTCGACCCCTTCTTCGCTGATTCTCTATCCACCACGTGCTGCAGAACGTAGATATTGTCGATAGCACTCCTACCTGCCCTAAAGCTCGCCTGCGTCTCCGGCAATATTCCTTTCCCCTCGACATCCTTCCGCAGCCTCTCCGCCACCGCCATCGCGTATACTTTATACGCCGTATTCATTAGCGTAATCCCTCTATAATTTTCCTGCCTATCCTTATCTCCCTTTTTGTACAGAGGCACTATTACCCCTTCTCTCCACCCTCCTGGGAATCCCTCCCCCCTCCATACTTTCTTTACTACCTCCTTCAGCCTCTCCCTAACCTCTTGTGTACTAAACAGCCATGATTCGTTCTCTACCCCATCCAGCCCTGCTGATTTTGACCTTCTTAACTTCCTTATCTGTTTCTCTATCTCCTCGTCATTCAACTCCTCCATCTCTGCCTCCTCCGTTCTTCTACTCCCATCATCTCTTTCTCACCAGCTCTTTCTCCTTTTCCTGTTCTTTCTTCTTACACATCAATCTAAACCCCATCCTCATTTCTACGTACTCCTCCCTTTTCGCAGTACCCTCTTTCCACTTTTTATACTTCCTCTTCACCCTCCTTTTCATCTTTTTACAATCCCTATCCCACCACGGCTTCACCATTCCTTTCTTCTTCTTTCTAAATACCTTCTTTTGCACACACCCTTTCACCTTCTCTTTCAGATCCTCCCATATCTCTTCCACCGACTCCCCTTCAAAGCGTACCTTTCCTAACTGCTCCTGATACTTCTCGATCGCCTCCCTTGTCCAGGTCACCATCTCCCCTATCGAGACTTCTTCCCCACCTTGCCTTCCGCCAACAGCCGGTAGTATGTAATAGTGCAAAAAAATAAACAAAAATGTCCTTTAACAAAAAGCTGTACGAAGGTTAGTTTGGGCACAAAAAAGCTTCAAAGTTGGGCCTAATCAACCAATAAAGAGCGAGCTTCAGCGACAACTTGTACATGTCGCAACCGTTAAGATAGTGTGTGCGTTTTGGCGACACACTTCAGTCCTGCATGTCCCGTCGAGTTGTCGCTCTTTCATTATTTATTGCAAAACGCAAAGTTCGAACCTCCAAAACTTTTTAAAATTCTCAACTCTTTTCCCTAACATTTATTAACAAGATCAAATTAACAAAAGAAACCTTTCTCTCAGAATTTCTGTTACATAAATTGTAACAAAAGTAACAAAAACCTGAACATTCGCGAAACCCAGCAAACTTGCTTTGTTAAAAATTCGTTAACAAGATTGAAGTAACAAAACACATTTTCTAACAACAAACGTCACCCTTTTTAATTCTTCTCAGAATTTTAGTTACATAACTTATAACATAAGTAAAAAAAACCTGATCATTCGCGACTTCCATCAAAATTGCTTTGTTGAAAATTTGTTAGGAAGATTAACATAACATGTAACAAAAATAACCAAAATAACAAATAAAATGAAAATTCGAGAAAGCCACCATAATTTCATTCTTAAAATTTGTTTGATAAGATTAAAATAATACAACACCTTTTCCAACAAGAAAATTCACCCTTTTCGATTCTTCTTATAATTTCTGTTAGATAAGTTGTTACAAACGTAACAAAAAACTGAAAACTCGAGAAAGCTATCAAAATCTAACAACAAAATTAAACACTCGCGAAACGCAGAAAACTTTCCTGCCTTAAAATTTGTTACTAACATTTAAAAAACAAAGCACATCTTATACCAACGAAATTTCAGTTCAAAATCATCAGCTACATTTCGTAGCCAACTAAATTCTTGATCCAACCATACCTAATACGTTGTCAAGTAAAAAAAAAATTTATTAAAAAACGACTTTAAACAAATATATCGGCTTAGCCCCACTCTCCCCTACCTTATTTGTTAATAAACCGACAGAAAATAATCCATCCCTTTCGTAGAAAAGGGTGACTTTTATTGTAAGGTAATAATTTTCTTATTTAAATCTTGGTAAAGAATTTTCCAGAAAAAAATGTCATGTAACCGAATGTTACGTACATGTTATGTAACAAAAATTTCAAGAGGAACCGAAAAAAATAACTTTTATGGTAAAGGTGTTATGTTAGGCTTCCTAACAAATTTTCTACCAAGCAATTTTGCTGGATTTCGCGATTGTAAGGGCTTTTGTTAGTTTTGTTACAATTTCTGTAACCGATATTCTGAAAGAAATCGAAAAGGGTGACTTTTGTTGTTAGAAAATGTGTTTTGTTACTTCAATCTTGGTAACGAATTTTTAACAAAGCAAGTTTGCTGGGTTTCGCGAATGTTTTGGTTTTTGTTACTTTCGTTACAAGTTATGTAACAGAAATTCTGAGAGAAAGGTTGTTTTTTTAATTTGATCTTGTTAATAAATGTGAGGGAAAAGAGTTGAGAATTTTTAAAAGTTTTGGAGGTTCGAACTTTGCTTTTTGCAATTAACAATGGAAGAGAGACAACTCGACGTAGAATTATCTAATGCGGGAACTGAAGTGCGTCGCCAAAAAACACCTATTCAAAAAATTTCTCCTCATATTTACACGCCCGTCTCCCCGTTAGAACCCCCAAACTCTTTCTCCCCGTTTCCCTCCTGACAATATAATTAGGTGTGTTGCTTGACAACCCCAGTGTCCACTTTACATACCTCTCCTGTGTCCTATTTACCTCCTCACTTTCCTTCCAACCCACACCTCTACTCCATACAATAGCACGCTAATCACTAGTGAGTCAAAGAATTTCATTCTCCTTCCAAAATCATCTGCGAACTACTTCGTTCCCAACCCCCACACCTGCCACATCACCACATTTGCCCTCCTCACTCTCCCTTTTATGTGACCATCCACTCCTGCACCGCCTTCCACATCCAGTCCCTTCCCTTATCCTGTTTTCTCACCCTTTCCTTCAAACACCATAATTTTTGTTTTATTCACGTTAATTTTAAGGCCCATGTTCTTTATGCTAGTATTCAGTCTGCACAACATTCTACGTTATTTTTTTACATTCATTTTGGAATTAAAAAGAAATATTTTCCTTGACCTTTTGAAAACCTTCAGACTTCATCCATTTCAAATCAGGCATATTTGTGCTAAAATCAATAGTTTTCGATAAAAATATGAGAAACCAGTTTTTTATGTCTAACTTCAACCGTTTTTTTTTCAACCCGAGCACTTTTGAACACACATTCGGAACTCAGATATTTCATTTATTATCTTAAAAGTGAGCAGTATGGTAACTTCATTTCTGAAAAATACGTAACTCTTTTTTTGATTGTTTTGGGCCCCCCCCCCCCCCCGTGTTACGTAATTTTGTTTGCAATAGTTAATGAATTGAATAAGAGACAACTTTGGTTAAAAATCAAATTAATTTTTGACTTTTTACATCAATATATGTGACAGTACTTAAATGTTGTTAGATTTGCGTGTAGATACTCTTCAATGAAGCGTTTGTGTCAATTATTTAAAAAGATATTGCAGAAAAGTCAAAATTTTATAGTTTTGTTAAATTATGAATAACTCCAGAAAAAATGACAGTTTTAAATTATCTGAGGCTCATTTTAAAGATAGTCTTACTTAGAATATCTGTTATATATCAAGAAAATTGCATTCCTTTTTCCCTGGATTCTGTCGAAGTCTAAACGTGAACAAATTTATAAAAATTCAAAGTAAAATAATTCATAAAGAAATAATATACACAATAATTATTCTCATTTTAAGACCATGTAATGCATATTGATTATCGCATTCATAATTTTTTAAATCCTTTTTTTCAAATATAACATTTTTTTGGATTTTTAATATTTTGATTCGATTCTCAGACTTTAGCTGCAGCCAGGGAAAAGTTAATAAAATGTTCTTGAGACATTACGTAATTTTCCGCAATTTACATTCTACGTAAAACTTAAACATTTTGACTGTTCCCAATATCTTCTTAGAGATTTTAAAAAATGCACTTCATTTTGGGGTTATTGGGCGCAAAACTTTGTCAGCTTTCACATTATTTTTAGGGAAAAACTTTACATTATGTATTATCAAAAATAGCATATTTTATGTAATTCTATATATTCAAAAATATATATCTTAACAGCGCTACGTAGAAGGAAAAAATTAAAATAATTTCTTATTTCTTAAGCAACGCAGCGTAGTATCCACCCTCCTCTTTAAAGTCAATAAGTATTTTTTTGTACGGTTCCTCTGATATTTATATATTTTTTTATATTTTTTAATTAAAATATTTTTTTTAGTTACATGCGCTATCCTGTTGTTTGAAAGCCGTAGCCACAGCAGATGCAGCTGCTGGTGTTGAACAACTAAGGATGTCTTGTGGAGGACATGGGTACATGGACGCCAGTAATTTGCCAACAACATATGGACTGCTAACTGCTATGTGCACTTATGAAGGCGAAAACACCGTCCTGTTTCTCCAAACTGCAAGATATTTGGTAAAATCATGGAAAGAAGCCATCAATCAAGAATCACTACCACCCACTGTAAGATATCTCGAAGTAGCTGCTCGAAGGGTCAAACGGAGACCCTGGAAGAATACTTTGACATGTATCATCGTTGCACATCAAGCAGTCGCTGCAGGGTAATTTTTAATCAGCTATCTCATTTTTACAATATTCAAAATACACCTATTGACATATTTCATTATACGAGACATTTCACGTAAAATGTCCCAACCCGAAAATAGATCGACCCTTTTTTTGTGTATGGGGCATTATTTCTCAAGTGTACTCATTCAGAATATAAAATTGTCCGATCTGAGTCAAATTTAGGCAAAGTTTTTTTCTATTAGATAATAGTTTATGGGGGGGGGGATTTTTGTCACTTGGATAAAAATTTACCGATGGGAAGGGGGTGAAATTTTTTAGACTTTCGTGCATATCGTTTATTTCTGTGATTTTTAACTCTTCTAATATCGATAAAAAAATGTCGTAAAGTACAATTTCGATAGGGCTTTCCACGCCCTTTCCATTGATCATACGCATTTTTCAAAAGATAAATATTTGGTCTTCAAAAATTGAAGTCAAAAACAAATTTGACTCTTTGTGCAAAAAAGGCATACTTTTTTCATTTTTTTATCTCAAAACGAAGCTTAGGTTTTCCCTTTAAGAGCTTTGAGGTTAAAAAGTGGGATTTTTATTTTTTATTTATGAAAGTAAACGATGAGTCAGTTTTGAGAATAAACCAGCTGTTTTGGCGATTTGTAACTCTTTTAATGGCGATAAAAAAAATGTTGTCCAATTTAGTTTCGATAGATTTTTTCACTTAAAAAAAAACTTAAAAAGTAAAATTTAATTTTTTATGGGCGAAAATAAGTTTTAACGGCTTCGGTACACCCAAAGACGCTTGCGCACGCGCGCCGCTGTTCTAAACGATTATTTTTATCAATAAAAAAATTAAATTTTACTTTTATTTTTCAATGTTCTTAAAGGAAAAACCCAAGCTCTAATTTATATTTAACCTTCATTTTTGAAGGTCAAATATTTATTTTTTCAAAAAATGCTTATGTTCAATGGAAAGGACGAGAAAGAACATACCGAAACGATACTGGACAAAGTTTTTTTTATCGCCGCTAAAAGAGTTACAAATCGCCAAAAAAGATGATATATTCTCAAAAACTACTCATCGTTTACTTTCATAAATAAAAAATAAAAATTCCACTTTTTAACCTCAAAGATTTTAAAGGGGAAAACCTAAGCCTTCTTTTGAGATGAAAAAATGTGCCTTCTTACAAAAAAGTTAAAATTAGTTTTTGACTTTCATTTTTGAAGCTAAAATATTCCTTTGAAAAAAATGCTGATGATCTGTGGAAATGGCGTGAAAAAATCTATCGAAACTGCACTTGACTGAAATAGACGATATCCACGAAAATCACAAAAATTTCACCCGCTCCCCCTCCGTAAATATTTATCCAAATGAGAATTTTTTTCATTATAAACTAATATCCAATAGCACAACTTAGATATTTTGAGTGGGTACACGTGCAAAATAATGTCCCATATGTAACTCCATACACCCACAAACTATTCCTAATTCTAATATAATGGATACATTTCATACAATTAAAATTTGGTACACGAAATCATATTTTTAGAAAAGAAATCAATTTTAATGGTTTCCCCAGCTTTATGGAACCTTAAGCCAGGAATATCGCTTCAAGTGGCTCTCTAAATCTCGATAATTCTTGACAGCCTGAGAAATATGGCAAAAATCAAAGTATGCTTAATCCTATTATTTTGTTTAAACTTTTTCTCGGGTTTTTATCCCGGTTTTTTCGTCATCAGCCACCCTTGCTTAAAATGCCGTATAGAACCCGGATAGACTCGGGACTCTATCCGGACATATCCGGGAAATTTCCTGGTTTTGTAACCGGGTTGTATCTGGGACTTATACGGGACACCGGGAAATATTTATCCGGGTCTTATCCAGTTCTAGCAGGGATGTAGACAGCTCATAATTTCGCTATCCGGGCCTATCCGGTACTTATATGGGACGCAGGGAAATATTTATCCGGGTCTTATGTGGTCTTAGTCGGGATATAGTCGGTACACAATTTCGCTATGCGAGCCTATCTAGGACTTGTACGGGACGCTGGGAAAGATTTATTAGGGTCCTATCCGGTCCGAGCCGGGATATTTTCGGTACACAATTTGCTGTATCCGGGCCTATCTGGGACTTATATGGGACACTGGCTAAGATTTATCCAGCTCGAAACAGATGATGTAATATAATGATCAATTTGCAAAAAAAAATTGTTTTATATATTATCACTGCACTTACAAACATAATCGCACGCTCAAACGCTTTGATAAATCAAAACCGCTGGGGATTCGAACCCTACCTAAACTACCTAAACCTGAGTCTAAACCTAAATCTACCGCACGCGTTAGCCAATTGTGCCATCGAACCGCTTGGATCTTGTCGATAAAATCTCAGCCAAGCTGTTTCGCTAAAAAGCCAGGGCTCACTGAGGAATATGTTTTTTATATTTTGTTTTGTTTTACACGTTAAATGAATAGGTGGATTAAAAAAGGCTTAATTTAAATATTTAAATTATTTAAATTCTAATATTTAATTAAATTATTAAATTAATTTGTGGTTTCTGTTCAAATTGTGAAGCTCCAAAATGTAAAGGATTTATTACTTTCAGATTTATTATAACTAAAAATATTTATTATTATCATTATTATTATATTATTATTAATATATAATATTATATTATTTAATAAAAGTCTGGAAGTGAAAACAAAAGCAGCTACTACAAATAGTTTATTTAAAATTCAAGTTAAAAAAATTCTTCCAGATAAAAAATACTTGAACCTGAAATATTCTATCTTTGAAGTTGAATGTGAAAATTGTACCGATAGTCGGGGATCCAAGAGCACTTTTGCGTTCATTTTAAGTCCTGATGAAAACTTGATTGATTCTTGTGCAGAATGTTCTCCTGATAATAAGCAAGTAATCCGTATTTTTACATTACATTACACCTACATTAAAAGCGTAGGTATTAATTAATATATAAATGTAAATACGTTTCACGAAAAGTTTCAAGTGTACATTCATACGAATGATGTATAGAGTGAAAGTGTGAGCTTTTTGACAGTACAGCTGAAATCCTGGTTCGACGTCCCGGATAGGTCCCCGATATATATATACAGGGTGTCCCAGACTCAAGTGTCCGGACTTATATGGCTGTATAAAAATTAAAAAAATAAATCGAAAATTCCTTTTCCAAAAATCAGTTGAAGTTTTAGTTTTTGAGTTATTAAATATTTAAGCTGGACCAATCAGGAGCGCGGTATAAACAATCGTGCGTACATGAGCGAGAGTCCAACGTAGTGTAGTGACTGCTGTTCTCCCGTCGCTAACCCCACCTCGGCGCACGCTTCAATACACTGCGTTAGACTCACGCTTACGTACGCATGACTGTTTATACCGACAACAATGCCGACTACCCTAGAGTTGGGGGAGCCAATCAAGACGGAGTCAATGCAATTAACCGGCAGAATCTCATTACTTTTAAGTCGACGGATCGACTCAGGGACGACCTGCTGGAGTGCTATGATACCAGTATGGCCTCTGAACGGAAAGTTTACATGGCGCGACTGCATGCTCTGTGGTGCGAGAAACACCCAGTGTTATATAAGCGGAGCGCCTACTCAAACGCCGCCAGAACAAGCCGGCAACAGAGAAAGAGAGGCGAAACTGAGACCAACCTCGAACAGGCATCCAATAGAGGAAGAACGATGCAAACCGTAAAACAAAACCAACGGTTGCTCATAAGACCAAAAGACGAATGCATCAACTCAGCACAAAGATAGGCTGGGCAAGACAGTATGCGTCCTGCATTCAGTGTGTACTTGACTACATAACATCTGGCAGGACTTTCACTGCCAAGGTTCGACAGTTCGCGCGCGAACTGCGGATCCGTCATCACACAATCAACAAGTCAACGCTACTGACCATCAGGCAGCATATTGTTGACAGAATACGAGTACTGTCTAACGCTAGAAGAAGTCTAGAGCGGAATGAGAGGTGAGTCGGAGAAAATCAACAGTTTTTGTCTGACCCATCTCGAGTCTTCCAAGACCCTCCAGTTACTCTCGACCATCCGCCCAAACCAGAGGAGGTTGAAGCGTTTTGGAGAGAAGTCTACGAAGTCCAACATCCACTTGAAGAAGGCTCAAAGAACATAAATAGCTTCAAGGAGCTGTGCAATGCCCTCATAACAGTTGAGGAGGAATGCCCACCTATCACTACCGAGGAGGTGAAAAACGTATTGAGAGGTATAAAGAACTATTCCGCTCCGGGACCAGATGGTATCAAGACCTTCTGGTGGAAGAAGTTTCCTTCAATCCACCAGCATCTGGCTCGAATTTTCACCTCATATCTAAAGTCGGAAGAGCCTATTCCGGAGTGGTTGGTGGAAGGGCGCTCAGTGCTCCTGCCGAAGACGGGAAACTTAGCTGACCCTAAGAATTACAGGCCAATAACTTGTCTGAACACACTGTATAAGATCCTCACATCTATCCTAAATAATAGGATTGTTCGGACAATTGGACATGTGTGGCGAGAGATGTATGAACAACGCGGTTCAAAGAAAGGCGTAGCAGGATGTCGGGAGTACTTGCTCATCGATAGATGTGTCTGTAAAGACGCAGCATCCTATCAGCAATTTCTATCTATGGCCTGGATTGATTAGCGAAAAGCTTTCGATTCAACCTCCCATAGACTTATCATCTGTCTGTTGGAAAGGTTCATCCACAAATCGTGAGGTGCATAGAGAGATTAATGCCGCTTTCGAAAACCAGATTTACTATCTCATCTGGAAAACATCGTGTGATCACTAACAGTATCACCTTTCAGAGAGGTGTGTTTCAGGGCGACACCATGAGACCTCTCCTCTTTTGCCTCACATTATTGCCACTATATCTCGCACTTCGCCTTTCCGAAGGGTACCTCTGCGGCAAACCTGGAAACCGAAAGCATAAGGTCACTCATGTATTTTACATGGATGATCTTAAGATCTATGCTAGAAATCAAGAGAAACTACATCTAGCTCTAAAAATTGTCAAAGACTGCACTCAAGAGATTGGAATGGAGTTCGGGTTAGAGAAATACGCCAAGGTTAATTTGAAGAAAGGAAAACTTAATGGCATCCCCGAAGATCCTGAGCTCGTTGACAGAAGCGCTATACGACACCTTTGCGCTGGAGATACCTATACATACCTGGGCGTGCCACAGAACCGCATTCAGGACGTGACATCTATAAAGGATACTCTCCGATGCAGATACAAACGTTTCATCCGACGGATATGGTCTTCCGAACTGTCGGTGAGGAACAAAGTATCTGCAACGAACATGCTTGCCGTCCTCGTAGTACTCTATTCAGTTGGAGTAGTTCCATCTCAGATCTCTCGATGTCGGGTCCCGAAAGGTTATGCACATGAACAAAAGCATGCATCTTAAGTCTTCTGTTCCACGACTTTACATCTCAGGCCGTCAAGGTGGTCGTGGAATACTGAATCGTGAATGTCTTTACAACAGGATTATTCTGGGTACAGCACATATGGTCGCAAATGGACAAGACCCTCTTCTTAAAATGGTCTGGAAACACGAAGAAGTAAGCAAAGGTGCGTTTCTGTACAAAGCAGCGGAGGAGGCTGCTGAAACACTCGGCCTTTACTTCAATATTAGCGGTGAGCAAAATGGATCAAATCTTATCCATCTTGAATACTCACTCCAAAAGGCCCGGATTAAGAAAGTACAGGAGAAAAACTTCAGCGAACATCTCCTCGACCAGAGGATGCACGGCATCTTCCACAGAAATGTGGAAGATCAGTCGATGTCGTATGAGCTAACTTTTGCTTTCCTTAGGTCAAGACGGTGTCATTTCCACTCTAGCATACCGTCGCCGCATTTTGAGCCAAGACATTCCCGATGATAGCTGCAGAGCGTGTCATGCACACCCCGAGCATCTAGGGCACATACTATCTAGTTGTCCAACTCATGCGGGAACGACCTACATCCAAAGGCACAATGCGGCAATAAGAGTGCTTTATTACCATCTCTGTCACTCTTATGGCATTAGCCCAAATACCGCTCCGCTAAACGCTCCTAGGGAAATAGAGTCAATTGTCGAAAATGGGAAGTGCCGTATATACTGGAACTTCATATTCTCGACAATTGTTTCTGTTGTGCACTCGAGGCCTGAGATAGTTCTCCGTGACTTCGAGAAACGAACCATGTTCGTTATCGAATTTTCGGCACCAGCTGACAAAAACGTCAATGCCAAGGAGAAAGAAAAGAAAGAGAGGTATAAAAACCTTATAAGGGAGTTGCGACGGTTATACCCGGAATATTCTGTTAAGCTCATCGTCTTGATCATCGGCGCTCTTGGACGTGCTAAGGTTTCACTGGTTGATAGTCTGAAAAGCATCCCTGCGTGTCAACAAAATTCTGAGACACTTGCGGGGAAAATGCAGAAGGCGGTCGTCCTTGGGTCGCTCCGTGTCATCAGGGTGCACGAAGCTTTTGCCGGATCATCGTATTGAATTCGTCGCAGACTGTAACCACCTATCTCACGGTCGTGAGACGTGGTTACAG
>CAKNYM010012873.1:0-10930 GCA_932195095.1 Andricus curvator | reverse complement strand
CTTTAATGCGAGAACAGGAGATAGAGGAGGAAGGGAATGGGATGGAGGGCGAGGAAGAAAATCCAAGGACAAGATACTGAATGGGGAGGGAAAGAAGTTGTTAAAGAGCCTAGGGGAGATGGGATGGTTTATCCTAAACGGAAGTATAGAGGGGGATGAGGAAGGGGAATATACACGTTCAGGAGGAAAGAGGGGAACGGTAATTGATTATGTGGTAGTGGACGACGAGGTAAGAGAGAAGGTTAAGAAACTAGAGGTAGGGAATTATGTAGATTCGGATCACTTTCCCTTAATAGTGACAGTAGTGGGAGAAATGAGTAATATCAATAAGCCTAAAAAGGAAGCAAAAGTAAAAAGATCAGGAAGAGGGGATTGGTCAATGGAAGGTAAAGAACAGTTTAAAGAAAAAGTCAGGAATATCAAAATGGGGAAAGGAAATGTAAACAAGGAAATGGAAATAATTATAGGAGAAATTAAAGGAGTATTAGAGTGCACAAGCAAAAAAGAAGTTAGTGAAGGAGGGGATAGAAGTGGATGGGATGCGAATTGTAAACAGAAAAAGAAGGAAGTGAAAAGGGAATTAAGAAAATGGAGAAAAGGGACAAGTAGTGGAGAAGAATATAGGAGAAAAAAGAAGGAGTATACTGAGTTGTGTGATCAAAAATAACAGGAGGAAAATAAAAGGTTTGAAGAAGAAGCGGAGAAGGCTAGGACGGAAGAAGAGGTTTGGAAGGTGGTAAATAGGGAGAGAAGAAGAAGGAAAAGAGTAAACCAGGATATTGAGATGGTATAATGGAAAAAATATTTTATGGAATTATTAGGAGGGGTAGAGAGGAAAGTTAGGAAAGTTAGGAAAGGGGGAAAAAATGGTAGGGAAACAGATGAGGAGGAGGAAATTACAAGGGAAGAAATAGACAAGGTATTAGGGATGATGAAAGATGGAAAGGCACCTGGTATAGATGAGATTCCAAATGAAGTATGGAAATATGGGGGGACAGAATTGAAGGAATGGGCATGGATAATGTGCAATAGAGTATGGAGAGGAGAGGGTTGGCCAGAGTTATGGAAATAAGGAGTAGTGATACCAATAGTGAAGAAAGGCAAAGGGGAGGAGGTTAAAGATTATAGGGGAGTGACAGTAATGCCAACACTGTATAAAGTATATGTGACTGTTTTATCGGAGAGGTTAAAAAAAGAAGTTGTGCAGAAAAAGATAGAGCCACCGAATCAGACAGAGTTTAGAAAAGGGATGGGGGTGATGGACAATATATATGTTCTGAACTATTTAGTAAATAAGAGGATTAAAAGGGAGAAAGGGGCAATGGTAGCAATATTCGTGGACTTAAATGCGGCGTTTGACTTATTAGACCGAGGCGAGATAGAAAAAAGTTATGGTGAAAAAGGGGATACGAGAGGGATTAATAAAGAGAGTATCGGAAATTTTTAGAGAAACAAAAAGCAAGGTAAAGGTAGGAGAGCAAGTAGGAGATAGTTTCTGGTTGGTGAGAGGAGTAAGGCAAGGATGTCCTCTGATCCCACTTTTATTTAATATATTAATATCAGACTTGGCAGAAGAAATGAAGAGAAAAGGTTGGGGAGGAGTTAGGATAGGGAAGAAAAGATATATACATTGGCATACGCAGACGATATAGTGTTGATGCCAGAGAATGAAGAAGGGATGGCGGGCTTAATTACAGTATTAGAGAAATACTTAGATGGAAAAAAGTTGAATTTAAATGTAGAAAAGACAAAGAGAATGAGGTTTAGAAAAGGAGGGGGAAGAAAGAAAGAATGGACGGGGAGATGGAAGGGAATAAAATTAGAAGAAGTAAAAGAGTTTAAGATTTGGGATATAACTTGCAAGCAAATGGAGATCATAGAGCTCATATAAGAGAAAGGATAAAAAAAGCAGCAGGGGTAATGAAACAGATATGGGGTATGAAAAAGAAGGTTTAAAAAAAATTGGAGAAGGAGAATCTGGTTATTTGATACGCTGGTATGGCCGGTATTAGGTTATGAAGCAGAGATATGGGGATGGAAAGAAAGGAAAGAGATTGAGAGTTTACAAGAAAGGTATATAAGGTGGACGCTAGGGGTCGACTGGAGGACACCGGGATATATGGTGAGAAAAGAAGCGCAAAGGGATAAATTAAGTACTAGAGCGGGAAAGAGGGCCTGGAATTTTGAGATGAAGCTGAGGGAGGGAAAGGGAGGGGAGTTAGTGAGAAAGTGTTTGATGGAGGTAGAAGAAAGTAGAGGGAGGGCGATGGAATTAACGAGATGGGAAGAAGAAAGGAGGGAGTTCTTTAAGGCTAGAGGTATAGAAGATGGGACTGGAGTCAACTATGAAGAAGTGGAAGAAAAGGATAGGGAAAGACAATTAATAGAAAGATGGGGGATGATTGGGGAATCAAAATATAATACATGGTATAAGATGATAAAAAAGGAAGGAGTACCAAAGTATTGAGAAAAGGGATGGGGAGAGAAAAGATGGACCAGAATAGCAAGATTGAGATTGGGGAACGAGGTAAGGGCAGGTATGTATTGGGAAAAGAAAGAGAACAGGAAGTGCAGAATCTGTGAATGGGAAGAGGAAACATGGGAGCATGTATGGGAAGGATTTAGGAGAGGAATGGAAGATAAAGGAAGCTGGCAAGAGAATGCGGTAAAGATTCTAGGGGAGGATGGTTTGGGGGATGAGTGGATGAAGGAGTTAGAGGGTGCTAGCGGAGCAAATGAGAAAGAATGAAAGAATGGATGCAAAAAAATGGCAAAATGGAGTTAGAAGAGAAGTGAAAGAAAAAGGAAACGGAAGTCGCTTAAATTAGAAGCGTAAAGATTTGTAAGTAATGGTTATGTAATAGCATAAGTAAATTAAGTTGCGTTATCGCGCTCTCTCTCTCTCTCTCGCTTGCACTCTCGCTTTGGATCGCTCGCTCACTCGTTCGCTAACACGTCCCAAATTGCGCTATCGCCAAAAATAGAAATAAGGATATAGATATAAGATTTTCTGTAAATAGGTATAAATAACTGCAAATAGTAAGGATAAGATTTTATAAAACATGTAGAAGGAAGTGTTGTAAGAAATGGAAGTCATGTAAACCCTTAGGGGACACATTATGAATAAAGAAAAAAAAAGAAGTAATTAAATAATATTAAAATAAAAACATAATTAATCATTCCTTGAATTTGTCTCTAAAGTCCATGAATTTGAATAATAACTCAAACAAATTTTTCTCTCACTTATACTTATTATACAGTGCATACTGCATACTTAGGTAAAATTAATGTGGCTACTATGTTAAATTCAATTTAAACCGCATCTAAATCCAAACTTTTTGAGTAAAAATATACATTTTCAACAAGATAGATGAATTTTTAACCAAATTAATTAATTTTCAACCCAAACGATGAATTTTCAAACAAGAAGATTAATTTTCTATTAAAAAAGGCGATTTTTCAACAAGATACTTGCATTTTGCGACGCAATAGTTGAATTTTTAGTTTAAAATATTCATTTTCGACCAAACTGCCGAATTTTCAACAAAAATGATGAATCTTTAACTGAAATACTTGAATTTTCCACCAAATACATGGATTTTCAACTAAAAAGGATAAAATGTCAACAAAATATTGAATAGTCAAATTTTAATTGAAAAAAAATGATTTTCAACAAACAAACAAATATGAATGTTCACCAAAATATTTCAACTTTCAGCCAAAGGAGATGAATTTCAAAACCAAAAAGTCAAAATTTTAAAAATAGTTACATAAAGTGATGAATTTTCAACTAAAATGATGAATCTTTGACTAGAATAATTGAATTTTCAAACAAAGAGATTAATTTCTACCAAAAAAGACGAAATTTTCAAGTAAAAAATATAATTTTTCAACCAAATGAGAGACTAAATTTTCATTTAAAAATTAATGTTCAATAAAAAAATTAATTTTCAGCCAAAAGACAAACAAATTTTTAATAAAATAGCTCATTTTTCAACCAAAGAGATTGAATTTTTATTTAAAATGACGAATCACCAAGAAAAAAATTGATTTTCAATAAAAGAGTTAAACATTCAACCAAGTAATTAAATTTCCATTCTAAAAAGGATGAACTCTGAAGAAAAACTGTAGTAGTTGATATCTAAACAAAACTAGCTGTGAATTCGATCTCGAGTGTTTCCACTTTGTTTGTATTTATAAACTATATGGTGCTCATTTCACGAGCACTTTGCTTACCGTTAGCAAATGTATTTGCTTCCTCATAGAGGAAGCATTAGTGATTTTTTTGAATAATAGACAAGTCTTCATTTTGATCAATTTAAAATTAGAAATATACAAAAAATACAAAATTACAAAATAATACAAAAAAAATTTTGAAACACAAAGACAAATCAGACAAATCAAATTTTGTATTCGAAATTAAAATTTTTCGAGCTGGAAAGGGGAAGGGAAAAGTTCTGTCGCATCCTATTCCTTTCCCAGCTTTATGATTTCTTTACAAAAATTGTCAGAATTATTCTATTTGAAAATTTATGATCAAAAAGTCTTTTCTATTCATGCGTCAACTTTGAATTATGTAATGAAAAAAGTTGTTCTGTTTGAAACAGATGTTTCAAATATTATAAATGAGCATAACTTCCTTAATCTTCAATGAAGTGTATGGATATTATAGATCAATCGATTTGCCTCGAATCAAGGAATCTTTTTTGTTCTTGCATCAATTTTGAATTATGTTAGTGAGAAAAGTTTTACTATAAAAACCGTGTTTTCAAAAATGTTATGCATTACCATAGCTTCCTTACTCTTCAATAAAATGTATCAATATTATAGGTCAATCGATTCTTCTCGAATCAACACCAATTTTCTATTCTCGCATCAACTTTAAATTATGAGAATGAGAACATTTTTAATAAAATTTGATTTCAAAAATTTATAAATTACCATAACTTCCCTACTCTTTAATAAAATGTAATAATATTTTAGATCAATCGATTCATCTTGAACCAAGGAATCTTTTATATCCTTGTATCAACTTTGGATTATGTTAATGAAAAAAGTTTTTTTATAAAAAACCGATTTTTAAAATATTATTGAGTGTTAAAAAAAATGCAATAAATATTTTTAGAAATCCTTCGGTCAGTTTCGAAATGGTAGAGTTGACAATAAGCCCTCTGAATTTCATCAATTTATCTGCAACCGTTTTCAAGTTATCGTGTTTACAAAGAAGTGTGACATCCTATGTTACACACACACACATCCGGACAATTGCTTAGAACATTGTATTAGACATTCTTAAATTGAGGAAGGTTTAATTAACTGAATTTAACAATTTTGGAAAATGTTACCATTACAAAGCTTCCTCTATGAGGAAGCAAAAAGAATAAAATTTTTAATCAAGAACAGTTGAATTCAACTAAAAAAGACAACTTTTCAACATGAGTTGAATTTTCAACTATAAACTAATTTCCAGGTTTTTCCCGGTATATAAAAATTCCCTGACAATTCCAGGTTTTCCAGGTAGAGTAGACACCCTGAAACTATAGAGGCAAGTGGTTCTTATGAGCTCTACTTTCAAGACTGATAAATATTTTGTTTTTATTTTTTAGAGTTGAGTGAAGGAAAAACGAAATGGGCTTTACCTAAAAAGTTGTAATTTCCAATTATTTAGAGGTGTTTTTTTTTAATGTTTTAAATCTGGGAAATACTTCAAGAACTTTGAGAATGATTTTTAGTATAAAAAAAAATATCACATGAAACATAAAACATAAGTTTGATCATCATTTGTCTTAGTAAGAGGGAGAAAAAACAAAATAGGCTTTTACCCAGTTGACATAATTATTTCTCAATAACCATATCAACTGCAATCAAGTTTTTTGGTGAAATGAAAATTTTGTCATTACATATTTCTAACATTTATCGATGGGTCAAAACCTAAAGTACTTGAAACGATTTTCGACAAAGGTTGGCTTCACCTGTTTGTAGTTCTGTGTCTCAATTATGTTCCTTAAACTTATCAAATTTTAAACTTTTTCAAACAAATTACACAATCCAGGAATCTAAAAAATGGTAGATTCCGAATATCTTATTCTCAAATCACTAATTGCATAATAACTTTTTTTTTAATTTTGCAATTTTTACCTGCTTAGAGACAAAAGTCCTATATTAAAAGTTTGCCAACGTTTGCTGATTGTAAGTGCCTGAGACTCTGAAACTCGGACACTCACTTGTCATCAATATATTACAAACTGTAAGCCTTAAAAAACGTAAAACTTTTTTTTGGTCAGAGTTATGAGTGTTTGAATTTACAAAATTGAAAACACGGATTATCACAAAATTATTTTGTGACAAAATGATATTTGTCTTTTTCTTTCTGATTCTAATAGAATTTCTCGTTTTCTTTCGGAATCCATTAGAAATTTTTGTTTAAGTTCAAAACTCACAAAATGGCGACGGGTTTTCTGAAAATATTTAAAGTAAAATTATTCAAAATTCCACAGTTTTCTTTGTTGCTTTTTTTCTAGATTCGTCCTAATTTAAAGAGCATATTTAATGATATTCTGCCCGGTACCAATTTGTAGATCCTTTTTGTGTGAACAACTTTTGTCTACTAACTTTGTTCGTACCTTGCCTCGTTTTAAGAAAAAATTTAATCTTGTGAAGCACGTACGAAATGTTCGCTTTTCGAGGCATGTATTGCGTGCGGGAAGTGACCAATTCCAAAGCCGTGGTAAAAAGCAGTTATAAAAAGACTTTTTCTAGCTGCTGCGCTTGCGCTCTTTGAGCAAGATTACTTTTTCTAGCTGCTGCGCTTGCGCAGTTCCAGCCAGATTACTTTTTCTTGCTGTTGCGCTTGCGCATTTCGAATCAGATTTACTTTTCAAGACTGCTGGAAGAATAACCTCACTTCATTATGATTTGACGCTTGAGAGACTGATTGTGAGTAGTGAATAGTGCTTGGACAAACTCGAAGTGATAAGTTACCATAAATGACTGATAAATTACCATAAATTACCGAAAATTTCAGAAATTTGTGGATACCTGAAATTTACGGTCATTTATCAATTTTCCATAAACCGGAAATTTGGGAAATTGATCAATTTTCCGTAAATTTCCGGAAATTTTGGAAATTTTTTCCAAAAAGCTTTGGCTTCCTGAAATTTCCAGTAATTTAGTAATTTTCCATAAATTACCGGAAATTTAGCAAATTTCTCGAAATTTTTGGAATCTTTCCAAAAAGCTTCGGATACCTGAAGTTTCCGATGATTAAGCAACTTTTCATAAATTTCCGGAAATTTAGCAAGTTTTCATGTTCCGGAAATTTTTGGATTTTTTCCAAAAACCTTTGGATACCTTGAATTTCTGAAAATTTTCGGTAATATACAAATTCAGCGAAAATTTTCGGTAATTTTTGGTAATTTTACCATAAATTTTCAAAAATTACAATGAATTTCCAAAAAATTTATTCTTATTGTTTCTCAAATCGAAAATTTCCTGCATTTGTTACAAAAAATATCGTGTGCAACAGGTGCTGAAAGTAGACAGTTGCAATTCTTGTGAAGTTTACAGTACTTGCCATCGGTTCATCTTCGGGTCGTTTCCGGCTTGTCTTCGGCTCGTTTACAGCTCGCCTTCGGCTCGCTTCCAACTCGCCTACGACTCGCCTCTGGCTCGTACAGCAAACTTCACACTCGTGTGGAACTGCCTACTTTCCGCACTTGTAGCACAATATACTATTTTTTTATATTTCACGATTAAAACCAAAACTACGCATCCTATCAAATAGTACATTGTGCACCAAGGAACTTAAGTCGGTCATTATACGCCGCGTGTGAGTTTGCAATACAAGGCGTAATGACCGACGTAGTTCCATGGTGCACATTATACTTTATACACCAAGGACATGATTTGCAAGTTTCGTGCCACCGATTATCATGTATCACAGGGGAGGTTGACGTGGCGAGTCGAATCGGTACAATTCACTTTTAGCGCCGGTTAACAAGATTTTTACTGAGCCGGTTGATATTTGCTCGTCTGAAAATTTTTGAAAAATTTGAACATTTTTGAAAAATATGAAAATTTTGGATATTTTTGAAAATTTGCATTTCTTGGGGGGATTTAAATAATTTTTGAAAATATCTATAATTTTCAAAAATTTCAAAAATTTTCAAAAATTATTAGTTTCAATATTTTATGCAAACTGCACGCATGCTCAAAAATATTGACCAAGCTAAAAAATGCGTTTCTTCATGTATTCAGAATTTAGGAAAAAAGTTTGAAATGTGTGCCTTAAGATTTGTTTTGGAATTTTTTCGTTGAGAAAATGACACTTTCCGTGTAAATGCCCATATAGTATTACATTTAGGCGAATCTAGAAAAAAATCAAGAGAAAAAAATGGTTTGAACTTTTTGAAATTTTCCAACGAATTTCGGAAAAGCTCAAGAAATTGTGTCATAATCCGAACGAAAAACTCAAATACCTATCTTATATTAAAAAATAGTATTCATTATAAATAAAAAATAATAATTAATAAAATAAACATTATTAATAATAATAATTTTTATATTTAAAAATAATTTTGATATTTAAAAATATATAATATACAATTTTTTGATAATCCGCATATTCAATTTTGAAAATTCAAATACACATAACTTTGTCATCAAATTGTTTCGGCAATTCAAGATACGTGTCGTCTTATTCCTTTTGAAAAACAACATATTTGAGTAACAAATAATTATGTGGCTTGAGCCTAGATAATCTGCATGACTTGAAATTAATTCGGTCAACAGAATCAATTTACAACTTGGGAAAATCCCACACTCTAGTCAAGAAATTCCGAATCATAATATAATTTATGATCCATTGCGATAAATATATTTTTATAACGTATTGCTGACATAAAGTGCGCTTTACACTGCCTTCAAAATTAAATTCTTCATATTGTGTAAATAGCTCTTTGAATGTTAAGTAGAACCATTTTTCATGCGAAAAGAAAGCGGCCTGGCGCCGCCAGGCCTTTGAAAAAAATACCCTGGCGGCGCCAGGGCCTGCCGGCCTCTGCTACAAAATCATTTTCGGTTGTTTGAAAAAAATTCAAGTTTTGTCTTCAAGCCTTTATAACTTTTGACCTAATAGAGCTATTTAAGTTTTATTTGTTCCTCTAGTGATGTTATAATTCTTCTCTTTTAAAACCCACCAGAAAATTAACAAAATGTTACAATGAAAGAAAATCAGTGAATATCCACTGAATAATTAGTCAAATTAACGTATTGGCCAGCGAAAACCGTTACTGATTTGATTCAGTAACCAAGAGAGACCATAAAAGCCAGTGAATATACACTGGATAATCAGTCAAATTCACTGAATAATCATCAAAAATCATTACTTTATGACTCAAAGAGCAATTTCTCATTGATATTCTGTAAATCCTTTTACTGAATAATTTAGTATCCTTTTAGATGTGGATTAAAAAATGACTAATTCAAAGTAGTGATACTATTAGTTTACTAATGAATTTAGTTAACATGTTAGTCAAAAATGAAAGTACTAAAAGAATGCGTGCAGAAGAAAAAAAAAAAGTTCACATATCAAAATTAGATCTTTAACAACCTCCTTTTTGTGTCATTAGAGACAAATATATAACAAAAAGAAAAAACGAAAGAAACCATCTCTTTCCTTGATCTTTCTTCGCCTTTTCAAAAAATTTAAAATAGACACACTAAGCTTAAGATTTTTTGCAATCTGTAGGATTGCCTATGAATACTATCACGATTTCTTTCAATTGAGGCATAAATGTTTACCTCAATTTATAAAAAATATATGTTTTTTGTTTAAATATTTTTGGAAGAATGTTCATGAAATTACGCGAATTTTAGAAATGTGTCATTGTTTAGATCATTACTTTTTTTGATATAAAAATGAAAGAATCTAAAAAGATTAGTTCTGAATCACCTAAAAAAAGTTGAATTGGATTATAAAGTATTAATTTTTTAATTTTGTTTACTAATTTCATAGTGAAATCTATACGAAACGGATTATAGTGTACGGTTCGAAGTATACGACTTGGCTTTAATTGAAATAGTAAAATCTCACTAATTAATATTTAGAGTGCACTCTATAAATTCAAATCAGCGAAACTTCCCTGGGAATCAGTGACTAATTTCTTTCTATAAATCAGTAAAAATTCACTGAAAAGTCAGTGAAGAATTACTGAAATTCCAGTCACGTTTCACTAGTTTTCCAGTAGGAAAACTACTGCCAGTACTTATAGTTGCTGATTTATTATTTATGAGTGTATAATGTTATTGTATTTTTCTATATTACATATTATACTGCATTATTATACATTTACTATACATATTACAATGTATAACATTGCAAAATATTCTATTTCAAATTGCGAATTGAAAAATTCATTAAAGCAATAAAAGAATAAACGATATTTTTATAGAAATTTGAACTCAAAATACCGTCCAAGTCAATAAATGATGATTTTACTAAAAATTAATAAGAAAACAAGGAAAAATGCCATCATATGATTTTTATATCACACATAATTCATGCCTTTAGTAAATACAAAATATAAATTTTAGAATGTATGTAATATATTTCTTACTTATAACTTATTATGTATTTTAAGGTATAAATAAAAAATAAAAATCATCTATTATCATTATTTAAATTGTTGATCTGGCCATTTTTCGAAAAGAAGAGGCAGTATTTTACAAAAATTCATTCGACCCACGAAATATACTTCAACTATAAAACTGATTATTATTATTATTATTATACCATTAAGCCATTTCCCTTTTGGGGTAGGCGTGACTTGCTCGGTTGGAGAAAAGTAGTGTGCATATGGGTATATAGGTATAAGGTAGGTAGGAATATAGGTATGAGGTGGATAGGTATATAAGTGTTAGGTATATATAT
>CAKNYM010012872.1:0-15428 GCA_932195095.1 Andricus curvator | reverse complement strand
CTCTTTTCTCAATTGTCATATATCTGTCTCTAATGAGCTGTTTTAGAATATTATTCAGAAACATATTTCTCTCATTTCAACTCCTTTTAAGAAATTATGAAATTTTTTTTCACGATTCAACTGTTTTAAGTTGACATTTTTTTTCAAATGTAATTTCAAATATTTAATAAACAGAGAAACTGAGCCGTAAATCCTGTTTTTTTTCTCCAGCGTTCGGTGATTTTCATCATTCTCAAAAATTCGATTCTTGGTCAACCCAATAATGTTGTCAGAAATTAATTTTAAAAGTTAAAAATAATTCAAATTTTCAGAAAAATATAAAGTAAAAATTATTTGAATGTTTCAAAAAAAATAATTTTTCATCGAAATTTATGTTGTTAACTGAGTTATTTATTTTACAATATTAAACAACATAAAGATTGAATTATGTTGATTATTTGCTTCAGGTTTATGTAATCTAATATTGTCTATAATCTGTATAATCAAAGTTCATTTATGTTTATTAACCCTCTTCTACAACAATATAATTAACTTCAATGTTTGTGACGAATTTTGGATTATCAAATTCTACTTTCTGCATGCTTCAGAAAAGGAAATGGAAAAAATTAAATTGTCTCTAGATTAAAGTTTAAAATATCCTCTTTGAAAGGAAATTAAGATCATATTGAAATATTTACTGGTTTTGGAATTATCATGAAAAATGTGGAAGTATAGCCAAAAGCAAAATCGGACGGTCCAGTCGTGACTACATTCTTTCGTCCGTTGCTTTCCGCATGTTAACGAAAGATCTAAATTCGACATTCAACTACCGCCAGCGCGACGAATCGATTTTCGTCTGGGGCACGCGTCCATTTTTTTCATTATGATTCGAGAACAAGTGAATATTTTACTATCTTCTTGCTCGGATCCAATACGGAAGAAAGTGGTCGGTTTAATCTGAAAATTTTCATATAAAGCAAAGTCTTGACTTCGCAATTTTCATGCTTTTCATGTGGATTTTTCTGGCTTGATGAGCTATCGAAATCTAGTGCCATCATTAGTTCTGAATGACGCAAATCGTGCTTTTCTGAACTTGAATCTACGGTATCACAAAATCGTTCCGAAGATTTATTCAACATTTCTTCTGAAGGGAAACAGAACAAAGTGTAGGGTAGGTAGGATGGGGCGAGATGAGCATAGGGTATAAGATAAGCCACTCAATTTTCTCGCAGGCTATCATTTCTTTTGTAACTGTTCTTTGTACTAATATCAGGAAGAACGTTATCAAACTTCTTTGAAAAAAACTTTAGCTTAATGTTGAATAAATGTGGAAAAAACGAAAGTAAAAATTTCATGACCTGAATTCTACTATTTAGGTTATTTAGATAGCTTATTTATTAAACCTTAAGTTTTCAACAGATTTTTATATAATTGTAAAACAGAAGTTGGTGAAATTTTGATTTTACTTGCAAATGTGATATGGGGCGGAATGAGCCACCTCTTCCTTTGCATTAAACTCCTGGTATAGCAGTCAATTGAGCGTCATGTAGTAGACCCGTCTAGTATTTGGGAGTTTTTCTACTGTAGAATTGAACTTTTATTGAAAAAATGTACACGGGTACGTCCAAAAATGGTCATATTAATTTCTGTAATACAATTATTGAAATATATGCAAATATAAATCGTTTTTCTCTTCACTGATTGTAGAGTTACTTATGGTAGAGGCTAGGATTAAGGATTGCATCATTTTAACGTTAAATACTCTAAATGTTTCGTAAAATTTTTTAAAAATATGTGTAACATATGTTTTTGTTTCATAATACTCTAACTTAACAGTACTCTTACTTATAAATGATACATAATAAGTCATTTAATTAAGTGGCTCATCCCGCCCCAGGCGGCAAAAGTCTCATGCACCCTGAGGACACGGAGCGACCCAAGGACGACCGCCTTCTGCATTTTCCCCGCAAGTGTCTCAGCATTTTGTTGACACGCAGAGATGCTTTTCAGGCTATTAACCAGTGAAACCTTGGCACTTCCAAGAGCGGTGATGATCAAGACGATTAGCTTAACAGAATATTCCGGGTATAACCGTCGCAACTCCCTTATGAGGTCTTTATACTTCTCTTTCTTTTCTTTCTCCTTGGCTGTGACGTTTTTGTCAGCTGGTGCCGAAAATTCGATAACGAACATGGTTCGTTTCTCGAAGTCAAGGAGAACTATGTCAGGCCTCGAGTGCGCAACAGAAACAATTGTCGAGAATATGAAGTCCGCATGAGTTGGACAACTAGATAGTATGTGTCCTAGATGCTCGGGGTGTGCATGACACGCTCTGCAGCTATCATCGGGAATGTCTTGGCTCAAAATGTGGCGACAGTATGCTAGAGTGGAAATGACACCGTCTTGACATGCCAAAATGAAGCCCTCCGTGCCCGACTTCAATCCGGGTGATCTAAGGAAAGCAAACGTAAGCTCATACGACATCGACTGATCTTCCACATTTCTGTGGAAGAGGCCGTGCATCCTCTTGTCGAGGAGCTGTTCGCGGAAGTTTTTCTCCTGTGCTTTCTTAATCCGGGCCTTCAGGAGTGAGTATTCAAGATGGATAAGATTTGATGCATTTTGCTCACCCCTGATATTGAAGTCAAGGCCAAGCTCCTTTGCCCACTTCTTCGTGTTTCCTGACCATTTTAAGAAGAGGGTCTTTCACATTTGCGACCATATGTGCTGTACCCAGAATAATCCTGTTGTGAAGACATTCAAGATTCAGTATTCCACGACCACCTTGACGGCGTGAGATGTAAAGTCGTGGAACAGAAGACTTAAGGTGCATGCTTTTGTTCATGTGCATAACCTTCCGGGACCCGATGTCGAGGGATCTGAGCTCGTCCTTCGTCCATGGAACTACTCCAAATGAATAGAGTACTAAGGGGACGGCAAGCATGTCCATTGCAGATACTTTGTTCCTCGCCGACAGTTCTGAAGACCATATCCGTCGGATGAGACGTTTATATCTGCATCGGAGAATATCCTTCATAGATGTCACGTCCTGAACGCGGCTCTGTGGCACGCCCAGGTATGTATAGGTCTCTCCAGAGCAAAGGTGTCATATAGCGCTTCTGTCAACGAGCTCAGGATCTTCGGGGATGCCATTAAGTTTTTCTTTCTTCAAATTAACCTTGGCGCATTTCTCTGAGCCGGACTCCATTCCAATCTCTTGAGTCTACTCTTTGATAATTTTTAGAGCTAGATGTAGTTTCTCTTTATTTCTAGCATAGATCTTCAGATCATCCATGTAAAATACATGAGTGACCTTATACTTTCGGTTTCCAGGTTTGCCGCAGAGGTACCCTTCGGAATAGCGAAGTGCGAGAGATAGTGGCAATATAATGTGAGGCAAAAGAGGAGAGGGCTCATGGTGTCGCCCTGATAGTGATGCATGTCGATCATTTAAACATTTTTCCAAAATCTCGTCAGATTAAATTAAAACCTTGAAAATCATACTCATTACATCGAGACGAACGATCACTCAAGATGAGATTATCATCTCGTCTCGATCGACTTTTTTCAATAAAAATTCTTGATCTCCATTAAATTTCAATTCCATCTGACTATGTCTTAAGCAAATCTCGATTTTGTCCAAAAATTATCGACATGCATCACTACGCCCTGATACCATCTTGAACGTCTTGATACCATCTGGCCCCGGGGCGGAATAGTTCTTCATGCCATTTAATACGTTTTTCACCTCCTTGGTAGTGATAGGTGGGCATTCCTCCTCAGCTTTTATGAGGGCATTGCACAGCTCATTGAAGCTATTTATGTTCTTTGAGCCTTCTTCAAGTGGATGTTGGACTTCATAGACTTCTCTCCAAAATGCTTCGACCTCCTCTGGTTTTGGCGGATGGTCGACAGTAACTGGAGGGTCTTGGAAGAGTCGAGATGGGTCAGACGAAAACTGTTGATTTTCACTGACCCACCTCTCTCTCCGCTCTAGACTTCTCCTAGCGTCAGATAGTACTTGTATTCTGTCAACAATATGCTGCCTGATGGTCAGTAGCTTTGACTTGTTGATTGTGTGATGACGGATCCGCAGTTCGCGCGTGAACTGTCGAACCTTGGCAGTGGAAGTCCTGCCAGATGTTATGTAGTCAATCACACACTGAATGCGGGACGCGTACTGTCTTGCCCAGCCTATCTTTGTGCTAAGTTGATGCATTCGTCTTTTGGTCTTATGATCAACCGTTGGTTTTGTTTTACGGTTTGCATCTGCCAAAGTTCTCGCTGCATTGTACACACTACAATTGATAGTCCAGAGGTCGGATTCTTCGGAAAAATCTCCACGAAGCTCATCATCCAGTTCAGTCAGATCTTTGGGCTTGGGAGAAACCTGAATGTTGATGTTTCTCCGGGTCTTGAAGCATCGTTCTCCCTCTATTGGATGCCTGTTCGAGGCTGGTCTCAGTGTCGCCTCTCTTTCTCTGTTGCCGGCTTGTTCTGGCTGCGGTTGTGTAGGCGCTCCGCTTATATAACCCCTTTTCCGGAGGTCCTCGGCACGGTTTCGCAGCACAGGTTTCGTTCAGGGGCCATACTGGTATCATAGCACTCCAGCAGGTCGTCCCTGAGTCGATCCGTCCACTCAAAAGTAACGAGATTCCGCCGGTCAATCGCATTGACTCCGTCTTGATTGGCTCCCCCAACTCTAGGGTAGTCGGCATTGTTGTCCGACCCATTGTCGGGAGCCCTGCGCGTTCGATTGTTTTGAACCGCACTTCCTACAACTATGTTTGGTGTTGTCATTGTTGTTCCCACGAGCAGCTAGGGAAAAGGGTTAGTCCATCCTTGTAGAGCCCCGCGTGCAAGGATAAGGCTGATACTCTGAAAGGTCGCCCGGTATCCCAGAGTCACCGTTCGAGACACCACACCCAGGTGCCATTCAGCTTTCGGCACGGTTGTTACGCCTCCGCTTGGGGGTTATTCCTTCGGGACCATCCCTGGACAATTGTCCGCGACTGCTTATTAATTATTGTAACCATATTCAGCAGAAACCCTTGGTACAGGGACCCTCTATCCGCAACCCGAGGACGCGTCCGGTGGCTTTGTCATAGGCCCTTCGGTTCGAATCCCAAGGAATCAAAACCAAATACCGAAATATATATATATATATATCAGTTCTGAAGTTAGGATTTCAATTTTTATCAATTATCCAAAAAATAATTGTCGTTTTTCTTTCCTTTCAGATAATAGGTACTATGAAATACAAACACTTCGTATTAATATTAATTTTATATTTTAATCTAAAAATTGCGAAAGGCAACAAAAAAAATTGCGCACGTGGTGCGCCTGCTTGTTTCTAGTCCTATGATAAAAATTGATATATTATTTTCGACAGAACCACGGGCTGAACCGGAAGTATATGCTGGTATCTCCAATATGCGTCGTTATGCTGTGGGTCAAATAGTGTTGGTATATAAGCGTGGAACAAATGAATACGTACCTCAACTAGTCTGTGGTAATGATCGTAACGAACCTATTGGAGGCATGAGAGAACTGAAACCAAGTGAGATAGTGATTTACAACAGGATTAGGAACCGAAATCCCCAATCTTCAAGTACATGTTCCAACAATAAATCTTAGCACTAAAAGAACTTAAATAATTAATTTTCTGAACAACTTAATTTTTATAAACAAATGTTATGTATGATTACCTAAACCTGAGATTAGTATACAGAGGAAACTGTTTTTTTTTTACTATGATTTCTGCGATTCGATATTTCAGAGTTGCTCTACCGACGGATAAAATCGGACCACTTAACCCCATGACTGATTGAAACTCAGCCTTGACTTTAAAAAGTAATAGAGCCGTCCAAAATATACGGAGATTCCCTAGTTGAAGAAATTTGCCCTTGTGGGTATTAAATTATGACGTGAGAGAATCAAAAATTTAATTTTTAATTTTTAACGAATTTTGTGCATCATGTTCAACTCTTGGCGGGAGATAGGGAAATTAATTTATTAGTTCAATGTTTCACAAAAGCCCTGTTTAAGATTTTCGCCTCCTCGCACAAAAAATTATTATTTCATAAACCCGTAAAGATTGTTCAATATTTAATGGCTCGAATGAAATGTAGCGTCAATAGGTCATCCGATTATTGTTTCGATACTATTTGTCAGTAGTGTATCTAGAATAAAATATCTATGGGTGCATAATTTGCATTGTCATGACAAAAAATTATAGATAAATATTAAAAATCCATATATTGCAAGAATTCAAAAAAAAGTTCAAAAAATCACAATCGAACATTCAATTACAGATCGATTACAGATGAAATAAACGTATAGAACGAATGCAGTAATTTGAGTACAAAGAAACATTATTCTTCTATAAAAAATCAATGATTGATTTATGCTATTTTTCGTCACTTCATACAACTTTCGTAATAAATTGCCTGGTATGATTATTCGTAAATTTAATGAATGTTTTTTGTCTTAAAATAGGCAGAAACAGTTTTTACCACTAAATAAATTTATTTTATTTCAAAGTTTAAAAAGCTAAAAAATCTTCGAGGAAAAGTTATATTTTGAATTAGGAGTTTCAAATATTGAGGAATTTAAAATTTTATTTCATAATTGCATAATTAAAGACTTTTTCACTAAGTACCGTGCAAATGAAAAAATTACAGAACTAATAATAAATTTATAATTAGTGGCTATTGAGTAGTAAAAAAGCTCATCTGTACCTTTGAAAAGTTCATAAATTTAAAAAATCGAAGCTACTTAAATTTTATAACTTTAAGGCCATGTGAGCGCAACCTCAAAAATATTCTTCACTTTTTTTTTCAAAACGAACTTACGTTCACACGAAACGCGATATCGAGTTGAAAATTTCTGAAATTAAATATGAAGCACTAAGAAACGCGAAAATAATTCTTGATGTGATTCTGATCAAAATTTGTCATGGGCATAACCCCCAATATTCAAGTGTTCAGGTATTAGAAGCTCTGGAAGGTAGTAGAGTGTGTTATTCTTGTGCTTGTGCTGACCGATACCTACAAGTATATACTTCTTTACAACTGTAGTGTTATTCTTATGTGATTGGGTATGAACAAGATAAATCCTGTGTGTTTGTGTGTGTGTGGGGGGGGGGGTATTTTTCGTGTGCGAAGGGTGTGAGGATAGTTCTTGTTTTGTGCGAGGATGAATCAGAGAGTACAACTGTAAATGAAAATGGTTGGTAACGCTGTAGAAGAGTGATTCGGGGGAGGGTGATACGTGCACAAATGTGGGGGGGGGGGGTGTAAGAGTTTTTTGTTCACGTTTCGGTGCAAGTGTTTGTATCAAGAGAGGAAGTTAGTGTATATGATTGACTATGTTGGAAGAGATTGTTATGTGGGAGGGTCAGTGGGTTGGTTTGATGTTAGCAAGGAGGGGGATATGTATTAAATAGGTAAAAAAGTACAAGTCTCAGCAGAAGGAGGGTGTTGTTGAGTGCGATTGAAAATGAGAAAGTGTGTTTGAAATGTAGGTTGAAATAAGGGTGGAAGGGTTATTACTTTTCTTTTATACAATATGCGATGCGTGTGAATGAATACGTGTCAGTGTTAGTTTGAGGGTTGGAAGTCAAGGAGTGTAAGCATAAAAAATGTCGTGCATTTTCCAGTGTCCGCCATTGTGATAGGCCTATGATATTTATTGGTAATGGCTGCAGCGATGAGAAGAAAATTACGAAGTTTAGGGATGTGAGATGTAGGGATTGTATTGGAGAAGAACTTGAAAATACTTTTCATGTGACCATTTCGAGCTTCTACTATCCATCTCATTTTTGTCACTATACGAGACTCATTTGCTTCTTCAGTCGGGAATTGATCCTGGTTAGGTCTCAAGAGAGGTGGCATCCTGCAATCTATTCCAATTCTCTGAAGTGTTGGAATGGCATCTCGATACCATCGGTCAGAGATGAAAATATCTTGCGGTTGAAACCAATCTCGCATCCCGTCGATTTCTCTGTTGAATTCCTTTAAGAGGATTTTGGCATCATTATTAGCTGCATTCGAGAAGTAGGGACCTTGAATATCTAGTAAATAGCCATTTGGGGCAACTAGCATGGAGGGCTTGAGTAAATTTCTACTTTTTTGAACGCAATATGACTGACGCAGCGCTTTGAAGCAGGAACTCTTCTCAATATTCAGATACGTACAGTCATTATAGAAAATAACCTTTTTTTCTTGTGGTTCTGTATTATACATCAGAGATTGCCTGATCAGAGAAACTGCAAGGCTGGTGGCTTGCATTGTAGGATATTGAAACATCACAGACACGAATTCATCACTAAGGCCTTGCCGCAATTCACAACGAAAACACGGAAGATTTTTCTTACGTACGTAGCGATGTCCAACTTGTACCTCAATAGGATCACAGTAGGCGAAAAGATCATTATACTGTGCTTTCGTTACAGGAGAAATCACTTTGAACTCATCTTCTGTCAAACTATTTTCATCTGCATACCTGAGCTGAGCACCGGAGGCTACTTCTTCACGAAGTGCTTGTAAAAATGACTGAATTTCTTGACCTTGCAAGATGTAGGGTCGATTGACATACTACAGACCATCAAGTATCCCTTCTATCATGAAACCTCTCTCATCTAAACCTTACTACCTTCCGGATCTTCTCATACCTAAACATTTGATTATTGGGGGTTATGCCCATAACAAATTTTGATCAGAATCACATCAAGAATTATTCCCCAAAGTTATAGCGAATTTGACCGAAAGGCCTTTCACTCATATTTCGTGCGGGGTCCTTTAGGACCAAACCCGCGTTTCTTAGTGCTTCATATTTAGTTTTCCAAATTTCCAACTCGATATCGCGTTTCGTGTGAACCTAAATTGGTTTTGGAAAAAAATGTGAAAAATTTGTTTGAAGTTATGCTTACATGGCCTTAAACCGGAATTGCGGGAATTCACAAAAAAAAAATTAATTTCTTGTATTGTCGAATGTCATTTGAAAAGACTGGATCAATTTTTTTTTAAGAATTGATGAGATTTCTCTTGATAATTCAAGACTGTATAATTCTAGACCGTCAAAATTAAATTATTCCAAGTACGTTATAATTGAAATAATTCCAAATAAGAGAGATCCAACATTGAAAGATTCCAAAAGATCTTTTGAATGTAGATAATATATAAATATGCAATTTAGATTTATAATTGTTTAACTTGCGAATGGCATATCTTCAATTTATAAACTCTTTAATTCATAGTTTTGATGATTCGAGGATTTTTATATAAAATTAGTAAGTTATGCAGTTTTAATTTAGTTATTCGAGCATTGAAAATTATACCCTTTTTAAAGATTAAATTTAAAATTTTCTCTTCGTGAAGTTTTTGATTCACAATTGCTCAAATTTTAAAAATGTGTATCTAAAATTAACAAATTAGTAAATTTTGAATAATAAACATTTCAATTTGAAACTCTTGGACTATGTAGATTTCAACAAATGTAAACACTAAAATTTCTAAACATTTGTGTTGTTTATATAAAAATCACAAAGATAAAACTTCGGATTGAAATTGTAGTGTGCAAAAATTAAAATTCGACATTCCGATATTTATTCATCAATCATTAAAGAAATCGTTCAACCATTATATCGATAGTTTAATTCTGAGCACTTCATTCAGAATTATCATTCATGCTTGGAGACTTAAGCAATTTATAAAGCTTGAATTACAATGATTTAAATTTTTATCGTTTATAAATGTAAATAATTATTTAACTATTACGGATTTCGATTCGGAAATTCAATTTGAAAATAAACGATTAAATGTCTAGAGACTCGAAAATAAAAATATATAAATTGAAACTTTCAAAATTATTAACGTATTGATATCATTCAAGTGACAAAAAAATATTTTTTTTTGTGCGCGAGAATTAGAATTGTGTATTTCTTAATATACTGTATTCATAGGAATACCAATTGTCTATTTGTATATATATACAAATAATAATATAATTATAATATATATATATAATTATAATATATAATATAATATATAATTATATAATTATATAATTGTATAATTCTTCAAATCACATGGGGCAAAGGGGTACAAATACTGTAACACAACACAATCTGTATGGATTCTATGAAATCATTTTCACTGTACATCATTTTGTTGAATCAAGAAACAATTTTTGGGATTCAGAAAAAAAAATTCCATTTATTGGCCAATTGTTAGTAGACTCACAACTTTATAGAATTTCGCTAGTTCTGATCAAACAAATTTTGTATCGTTAGAATTAATAGTGACTATATTTTTCTACAGGAGATTATCTAATACCGCAATTCGTTTATAAGCCTGACTATATTGTCATTCGTCAACATGACCCACCAGAAGTAGGCTATGAACATGTTGCAGGATACTACAAACCCAATATATTGGTTTCATCAAGAAAGCCTACCAAGGGTAATTTAAAAACTAAAATATAATTTCTAAAAATTTGGGAGAACTCTGCCTAGAACTACCAGTTTTTTCCTAAGGATGGAGTGTTTTACTATTTTATATGCAGTAAAGTGCCCAGTATTCCTAAAGACAATAATTAGATTCTTTGAATTAAATAATGACTATATTTTTCTTACACAAACAGGTAATATATTTACACCCATAGAAGGTGATATATTGGAAGTACTTCACGGACCGCATGTGGCAACACGTTGGAGAGATTTGTGGCTTCCGCCGAATCTGCTTCCTCGAAATGAAGAAGGTAATGTAAAAACTAAAATGCATTCTAAAACAAAGATATTAGATATCAGTGCCTAAAGTGTCCATACTTTTTTAATAAGGATTATTATGGGGCTCTAAAAAAAAGTTTTCATCCCAAGTTAATTAAATATAAAATTTCTTATACATAAAACTACATAATAGATTTAATGCTTTTACGATGATTTATTATAATAAATTTGAAGGAAGTTTTTCGGGATTCAATCGTGTGCAAAACTACGAATCTTGCCGACGTTTGGTGAACATTTGTTCACTTCTTCAGGGCTTTAAAAACGACTTGATTGGCCAATCAAGTTCGACCAATCCACACGATGGGGCACTCTGGCCAATCACAGGCATCGTAGAGAATATATATATATAAGAACAACCTAACCTGAAACTAGTGAAACTTCAGTTAGCCCTGAAGAAGTAAACGGCAATGTTCACGAAACGTCGGCAAGATTCGTAGTTTTGCACACAATTGTAACCCGAAAAACCTCCATTAAATTTATTATAAAACTACATGTTAATATTGAACTTTTTCAAAACCATTAAGATTTAATTTTTGTGGACCAATAGAAAATTTTCAAAATATATATTTTGCACCACATGTGTAGAATAATGTATTCAACATTTTTTTTGATTAAGTACCCGCTAGTAGTAAAAGTAATAAACTTTCGTATTTCTGTTTACAGAAAAGAGAGCGGAGGGGCTCTATATCTAAAAGTTAAAATAAAATCTTCACATAATTACTATAAATAACATAATCTGTCTTAGACATAAATATCTGGTAAGAGATTTGGCTCCTCCTGGGGGTTTTTTCCACAAGTGGCTTTTTCCGATCAGGATGCACTGAAGAACAATCGTATGGAAGTGCAGGCAAATGCAGGAGCTTATAAAAATGTAGCTGTCAAATCGTGTACTTCCCTACATTCACGCAAAAACCTTTGACAATTAAGTATGAAATCATCGACAATTGCAAATTGGTGATTGTGAATTCTCTTTTGTTAAAGCTCCTTTGGCTTTAACGAACACGTTCTCATCACGTATCTCGTGCTTCGCACTCGAATAAAGTTCGTCCAAAACGCGAATTTTTCTATATTAGGTTCAACTTTAATGTATCAAATGTATATTATAATAATTTCTGTATCTCGGTTCCGAAGCACTCATTCAGATGTAGTAAAATAAAGTACAAATTTTATTTTTCATGATTATTTTAAAATTTGTTCCTTATTCGGCATTAATCTCTATTCCCAGCTACTTTGAAATTGTATCATTTCAGTAAATTTATATTATTACAATTAATAATGTGCATTGATATCGAAACAGATGTATTTTTATCGTCTTGTTTTTATTATTAAAAATAAGTGGGCGTTCTATAAAAGAAAGGTCGATAGCAAATTTTTAGATCTAATTCAGGCGTACAGTCTTGTCATTCAAAATTTCATTGTACTTTGTGTCATTTTTGCAAAAATTATTTTTCTGATTATGATCAGAATGTAATAATTCATTACTTTTTGTGCGATCAAAAATGGAATTTTCGATTTTTCAAGAAAATTCAAAGACTTGTTATGATAATCTTGTGGGGCTTCCAAAAAAGTAACGTTTTTCTTCTCTTGACTTTTCTTCATATCATTCGTTGTTTGGCTTAAAATGTAAATTTTCAATTTTTTGCAGGATTTTTAAAATACTATAACTCTGATAATTTTCCTTCTTTCGAAATAGCTGGTTAACGAACACGAACTTTCTTTTTGTTCCCTGAAACTGTATGCCAAATTGCAAGTGATTAGTCTTTCAAAAGTTATCCAGTATACAAACGACGATAACGAAAACGACACTTATTAATCAATGAAAATGTACGGGAATTGCTCTTTGCATAAAAAATTATTTCCGTAAAATAAAATTTATCAAAAATCGTACTATAGTGAAAATACATTGAGTTCACAAGTCAGCACATTTTTGTTCTCCCATACATCCATGTGTATCAAATCCAAAAGATGCGGGCATAGACAATTTTTTTTTTAAGAATGTTGGAAAGAAAATTGAAAAAAGCGACATTTTCTAACTTAAGTTATGATATTGAGGTGAACATGAAGTCAGTCTGCCTTGGCCAATATAGTGACTTCAGGTCAAAAATGAATGTAAAAGCCTCATGACTGATCAACATTTTTTATAGTTAGTATGAAATAGCACGAAGTGGGTTAGAACGGAGATAAACTTCATTTGATGCAGCCTAATGATTTGAATATTTCCCTAAAATTTTAAGACATTTTTTTTAATTCTTTTGAAATCTTTGAAAAGCCTGGGTCTGGTCGTACAGAAAAATTGGCGGAGCTGGAAAACGGGATAGGCTAGTTTTTAAAAGCTTTTTTTCGAAATATTCCAAATTCTACATTTTGTAGTAAATTTTTTGAAATCTTCTACTTCTAATGCTTTAATTTGAAGTCTATGAACTTCAGTTTTTTGTCCATAAAGTTTTGATCTTTTAATTCTGATGATAAACAAAACAGAGTTTCAGAAATGTGTATCAAAGAACAAATCAAGAAGTTTCAATCGAAATTTTGAGTAAATATCAAATATAGTAAGATATTCATCCAACTCAATTTTTTGATGTGACCAAAATTCAATAATTGTGAGATTATTTTTTTTAAATAACGAAAAAGAGAACGGACTCGCAAGTTATGATTACCATTTTCAGTAGATGTTATTTGAAGATGATCTTAGTAACATTTTCAGGGTGGTGGTTTCATTGATGGAAAAACTTCCCGATCATTTGTCGGCTTTTTCCTAGTTTACAAAAACATTGTAAGGGTCACTGAAATTGATAAAAAACTGCAAATTCAATGTTAATCCTTTATTCGGAACACTTTTTTAACTTGAAATCTTAGTTCTGTAAAATTCAATTATGTTCAAGTTTGAATACTATTGTTTTCAAATATTAAACTTCTTCAAATTTAAAAATATTTTCATCGGATTATTTTACGTAACTATTGTCCGTCTAAATATAATCAACTTTGACAAATAATTTTTTTTTCATCTTTCCAACTCAGAAGCTTGATATTAATTTTTTTATATTGTCAGATCACTAAAATCTGCGGTAAAGTATGTATATGGCAAATAGGAAAGAAATTCATGATGTTATCAGTTAATTGTGTTGTATTTTTACTTCAAACATTTTAGATTAACTTGCTATAAGAATGGAAAATGTATTACGACGCATTAAAAAAAATCCAGATGATATGAGAATAATTTTGCATATACATACGATAAATTTAATTTTCAAGTGTTCTTTAAGGAAAATATTTACCGAATTGATTGTCTGAATCCTTTTTTTTTTAAAGTTTCGCAATTTGAAATAATTTTTTTAGGATTTGGTTTTTAATTTGCAAATTTACGATTTTTCTACTAAAATATAAATGTTCACCAAAAAACGGAACTGTCAACCAAGAAGATTAATTTTCAACCAAAAAAGATCTATTTTCGACAAAGTACATAAATTTTCAACCAAATAGTTGCATTTTTAACTGCAAAAATGAAAATCCTTAATATCTTCCAGAGTTCCTTTAAAAGTGTTGAAAATAATTTTTTTTTAATTCATTGAAATCGCCAAAATCTCTTTTAAAATCTTTAAGTTTGAATCCTAAAAGTCCTAAATAAGGATAAATTTTGTTATAATCCCCGGATATCCTTGAAAGTTTGTGGATATTCAATAAATTCCTTTGTTTTCCTTCAAATTCCTTGCAAATATACTAAAATTCCCTTAAATTCCGTCTTATTTTTCTTTAAAATTCATCTTAACACCTTTGGAAATCCCAGGAAAATCTTTTGAAGCCCCTTGAAATTTTCGTGAAATCTTGATCATCTTTGTTATCTGTAATATCTGTAATACTGTAATACTGTAATATGTAATACTAGGTGTACTGGGTACTAGTAGTAGGTCTGGTAAAAATCAAGTGAATATTTGTTTTTTTTTCACAAATTGAGATTTTTCAAAGCTGACATAACATCAGTGATGTGACATTTGCACCTATTTATATCTTCGCAAACTGTCGGCATGACATTTGGAATTATACTCAACATTTCTTTGTCGGCATTTACATCTTTATCAATGCAATATCGCTTGCAATTACAATAGATAATTTTCTGCCTTGAACCAGAATCTAAACTTGAAGCAAAACGAAGATTTACTTTAGTTGTAAAAAGCTGTTAGAGTCTGTCCGTAAGCACTCAGTTCTGTATAACAATGTCTCTAAAGTTGTTAAATTTATATACGCTGGGTCACTATTATTGATTAGATGTTGTGACCACTGTTTTGGGTTCGGAATTAGAAATCGATAATGCGAACCTTCTAGTGTGTTTACCTGGTGTGGCCTTTTATGGTGGTTGACCTGATTGCATTGAACGATAGTTTAGTTTAATTGGAGACGCTGAGCTTGTTGCGTCGTTCGGTCAGAATAAGCAATTGGTTGTATCTGCTTTCACATATAATATAAGATGGTGAATTTGATCTTGCACTTGTCAGTTTTCTTCTTCCCATAACAATTCCCCTCTGTCTATACGCAATCTCAAAATTATAAATGAAGCTGAATTTCTTGAACATCTATCCACCTATGACTGGAAATGCATTTTTACTGAAAGGGATATTAATAGGAAGGTGATTCGCTTAAGCACATTTTTAACCTCAGCCTTTGA